>BPLS01000626.1:749208-760773 GCA_019656275.1 Rhododendron kiyosumense
ATTTAAGGCTTGCTAGTCCCTAGCAAATAACATGCAGAAAATTAGAAAACTAGCTACTATGCAATCCATTCCACTATTATAACTTAGAACATGCTCAACATTACCAACTAGCAAGAGTTCAACAATCCGGCTTTTTATTTTATTTCCGCAACTCACATTTTCAGCATCCAACTAAACAGGTTAAGTATCAAGCAAGTTAATGTGCAAGTTAAAAATGGTTTGTGTCCTCGAACAAAGGGAGGATAAGGGATAGAAAACATGCGAATTCAGACTAAACTATATCCACCAGAGAAAGTGCTTGACAAACAGGCAACAGCGAACAAGAAATACTATGCCTCAAAACAACTAAAGCACTTTATTCAACAGAATTGAAAACTAGTAGATGATATTTGGATAACGAAAGGAAAGCATGCCAGCAACTAATTATGCCAAATATCAGACAGTCAATCACGAAGGAATCCATGCGCGCTAAGGATCAACTAAGGTCTTTTTCAGCTTTAACGACCTTGGTTACAAAAAACAAGTTAGCAAAAATGGGTGATGGTCTATTTCTAGCTTGGTTATCTACCCGAATGACCGCCGCCAACTCATGAAAAGAACCAAGTCAAAGGCCAACCTGGCCAAACCAATGAACCAACTACTAACTAATAATGTGCACTACTAGGCTACGAAATGAAATGCAACAAAACAAAAGGATAGAATGGTTGGCATGTCAACCAACCTAGACCCCAACCAAGTAAGGAGAATTTCTAAAACCACCGACTCTGAATCAAATCATCACCACATCATCCAATCATCAAATCATCCCATCAATCAGCCAACTCCTCACTTTCATACCCAACGAAGTCATCACTAACTTCCCCCTCATCCACCGGCTCCGGATCATACTTTACCCCAAACTGTTGCTCCAATACTGTTGTTTGCCAAGCTAATTCCTTTCACTGCTTTTTCTGTTCCCTCATAATCTTTCTCCTCTCCACCTTTTCCTTCCTTTGACTCTTTATGATTGAAACCCCTTGACAGAAAAGCTTCTTAATCCAAGAACCCTGCTTTTCCTTCTTTGTTGGCATCGTAGTCAAATAATCCCCTTTTTCCACTTGCTTGTCTTTTGCAGCACGAGTTTGAGACAAGCTCTTCTCATCAAAGGTATCATCTATAGGCCCCGGAGATAATTCTTCCAACTTCTCGTAAGCACTCCCCCGAACTCCTTTCTCTTTACACAAACTAATGATCATACAAGGAAAAGGCATGCTGGCAGTAATCAAAGTATTAGCCCTAAAATCTCGCAACTGGGTGAAGATGAACATGACTCAATCAACTATCAAGTCATTAGCCATGAAAGCATAAATAATTTCTCCATCTTTCCTAGCTGGTCTGTGCTCCAAGCCACGAGGGAATAAATTGTAATGAACGACCTTATTCAGAAATCTAACACTGGGTTTGAAATTTCCAGGCACATGGGGTATTAACGCTTTCGAGGGGTCCATATAAAGAACTCCATTTACCACCTGCACATCAATCAACTCATCTTTCCTAGGATAATTCACAGACTCGAGAGGAGGTCGCTGAATTTTCAAATATCTAGCAATGTCATCCGGAGTAATCATAATATCAATTCCCCTTACTCTCGAAACAATTCTAACAGCCGGGTCATTCTCCCAATTACCCTTAGGTATTTGCATAAACTTGTAAAACTCAATAATAACATTCTTATTATATTCAGGTAATTTTTTAGTCCAAAAATGCAAACCTTTCCCATGATGCATCGGAGACCCACGTGACCATCGGGCAATGCCCCAGCATCCACCTGCCGCTCGTTTTTGAATTTCCTGCTTACAAAGCTGCCCTCCCAAGTCTATCTTTTGTCTGCTGCAATTTCGACCGAAGTTCTTCTCCTTTTCCGTGTACGAGAACCCGAAGCCTCCTCCGGCTGATTTTCCTGCTCCTCCTCCAAAAAATCATCATCCTTCTCTATCTTCGGTTGAGAAGGACGAGCACAGTGTGCGGTCTGCTTTATCCTCGGCATTGTGGTTTAAAAGGGATTTTAGGTTTTTATTTGGGATTTTCGGATTTTTTTGGTTAGGTTTTTCTAGGGTTTTGATTTTTGGTTGGAAAGGGTGAATGTAGGCTAGAATATGGTGGTGGTTAGATATATATGTGGAAAACGAGGAAGAATTTCTGAATTTTGTGGGGAAAAGATGAAAATTTTCAGATTAAAAGAGGGAAAATCAGGTTTACCTCTTTTTGGCTTGAGATCCTTGAAATAGATGAAGAAAACTTGGAGATTGATGAAGAAGTTACACGATTTGGGAAGAATATGGGAGATTGGGTGAAGGGTTGAAGGTTTGAAGCTAGGGTTTTTGGTGGTTTAATGGAGGAAAAGGGAAACAGACGGCTGTTGTTGAAGATGAAAGGGGTTTTGGAATTTGGTTATGCACTGGACTGATCTGCTGCGGTTAGATGATCGGTACCGATGGAGAATTTTACCTCCAATCAATGCCGAATGCTTTAGCTGATCTCTGTTCTGACTTCTTCGGTACCGATGGAACATGATATCCCCTATCGATGCCGAACTGTTTTCGTTGACCCCTGGAACCATCTTGCTACCGATAAAACCAATTCCTCTCAATCGATGCAGAATCCATTAACTCAGAACTTTTACTTTCTTCATTTTGGTCCCAGGTCTTCCAATAACTCACTCAATAATCCCCCAAAACACCTTTGAACATTGAATACTCATCCCAACAACCCTCCAAACAACCGGTCACCTAGGTTAAAGCAAAGAATAGGGAAAAACAGGGTGCAAAATAGGATAAGGTGACTCATATGTGGTATGATCATGCAAAGAATGCCTTGTATCATTTCCTAAGTGCGCTTTGGATTCCAAAATGATTGAAAATTGACATTTAAACACAATTAGAGATGGACATGCGATTATTCATCTACCTACAAGCATTTTATTGAGAAGATGTGATATGGACCAAAACTTGCTCAAAAACTTACTTAACACTTAAACCATTCAATTTTCAACTAAGCATGCAAATTGAGAAGCACAAAATTCTTAGGATTGCTATGAATTCTTGCTAACTAATAATTATTGAGTATGCAACAAGTCATGAACAAAAACTAAAAACTATGACCAAAGGAAAGAATTGCAAGTAAAAAGCTTATTTATTTTTAAAATTTTTTGAATTTTCTCTGCCTTTTTTTTTTTAATTTTTACAATTTCTATTGTTTTTGAATTTTTCAAATTTTCAAATTTTCCACAAAATTGAAACAAATAGCACATAAGCTAACCCCTCCCCCCAACTTAAAGCAATGCTATGCCCTCATAGCATGAAGAACAAGAGCGAAGAGGAGAAAGTGCGTGAATGTACCATCCAAGGGGAATGTCAAACCCTAAATACCTCGACCAAGTTGGAGGATTTTATGTCAATGTCTTGTTCCAACCAGATTTGATGCTTCCAGGGTTTACTCCTTCGGTTCTACCAACTCGGAACCACAGCTAGTCACACTGGGCCATATCCAAAGCTTTATCGGACTAACAAACGCGGTGCTTAGCCGCACCCATGCTTAGGGCTCCTGAACGTCTCACTCACCCCGGCTTTAGACCCAAACTACCAAGGCTGGTGTGGTAGCACATAAACCCTGCAAGACTTAAGAGAACGACTTTCCACAAAACAATTGACATTAGAAACACCAGCCCGTCTTATCCAGTTTCAAACCAAACAAAAAATTAAAAAGACAGAAATAAAGGAAACACAAAGAACATGCAAAGAACAAATCAAAACATGCAAAACAGAATGAAATGCACCACCCGATCATCACGCGATTACACGAGTAATACTTTTCTTCCCATTTCTTACCGGTGGGGTAAGAAATGGGTGGCTATACTAGATCGTTGAAACTTTGTTATGCTAGCGCCCGTAATAAAATCTACCGCTCGACCTCGCCAAACACTTATGTTCAGCGTCCCCTGTAATCAAAACAAAGTAAGATACGATACAACCTATCGTGCACTCCAGGAAATATCAACCTCACCCATAGACCAAAGCTGCCACCGATAGGGGCAACCTCGGAGAGCATGGATCATTAACAATAGACTATTATAAAGAAAGATTAATGAAAGCCCTTTTACAATAACACATTGGTGAAATCTTTTGCATGTGAGGTGTCTCCAAGATTTTATTCAAAGCAAGAAAAACATAACGAAAATGACAAAACAAACATGCATAACTAAACAAAACATGACGAAGCAAGAAAGAAAAACAACTATGTACAGTATATACAGATTTAATATCCGAACTCAGAGCATTAAAGTCACAGCTAGACTCCGCCAAACAATGAAGTCCAGTGTCCCCTAATATTGTAACCAGGCAAGCAACAAGATAGAGCCAAGTGCGTTAGCATGGGAATATCAAGGCCTAACCTAAGGATCTATACTTCCCTTGTTGGGCCTAATCTGGAAGACATGAGTGGTTTACTGTGAATTACTCCGATCAGAAAAGCTAATTAAAGCCCTATGTCACTGATATTAAATATTTTGCCCTTTGAACCGGAGCTGGGCACACGATCCTTCTTTTAGTAGCAGCGTGCAGAGCTACATATACCCAAGTCAATGGTGGGTACCCCCTACCTGGGGGTCGGGTCCGACAAACAGTTAAGTTCAGCGGTTACGCTTTCGCTCCCCGTGAAATTTTAAGTTAAAACAAACTATCCAATTGGGGCATCCGTGTAAATAGGATTGACCAAATCCTCATCGGGCTCTCCAATTTTGAAGCCTCCAAGGAAAGGCTTAAGCCTTTGACGGTTCACCTTAAAAGAGGAACCGTTATTCATGTTCTCTACTTCTATTGCATCGTGAGGGAAATCAATTTTAACAACATAGGGACCGGCCCATTGGGACCGCAATTTACCAGGGTGAAGATGCAAACGAGAGTTATACAACAATACTTTTTGTCCAGGTTCAAAATTTTTAATCACAATCCTTTTATCATGCCTTTCTTTGATATTGGACTTATAAGGGCTAGAATGGTCATAAGCATCATACCTCATTTCCTCGAGTTCTGTTAATTAAAGCTTCCAATGGGCTCCAGCAAGAGGCATATTGAAATTGAGTTTCTTGATTGCCCAATATGCCTTGTGTTCAAGTTCCACCGGCAAATGACAAGCTTTCCCATAGACGAGTCGATAGGGAGACATTCCCAAAATTGTCTTGTATGCAGTACGATAAGCCCACAAAGCACCGACAAAACGAGTTGACCAATCCTTACGGTTAGGATTAACCGTCTTCTCCAGGATGTTCTTGATTTCCCGATTCGCCAGCTCCGCTTGACCATTGGTTTGAGGGTGGTACGCCATTGAAACCTTATGAATAATAGAATACTTCCTCATCAAAGTGGCAATGGACTAGTTGCAAAAATAAGTCCCTTGATCACTGATTATAGCCCTTGGCATCCCAAACCTCGATAGAATGTTGTCCCTCAAAAACTCAACCACCACTGAATGATCGTTACTACGTGTAAGAATTGCCTCTACCCATTTCGAGACGTAGTCGACTGCCAACAGAATGTAGAGGTACCCGAAGGATGAAGGAAAAGGGCCCATGAAATCAATACCCCAGCAATCGAACACTTCAATGATTATGATGGGAGTAAGAGGCACCTCATTCCGTTGAGTAACACACCTTAAGAGTTGACATCGAGCACAACCCCGGCAAAAGGAAAAAGTATCCTTGTACAAGTTCGGCCAATAAAACCCGCATTGCAAGATCTTAGCAGCGGTCTTCGTGAACGAGAAATGACCACCACAAGCCTCCGTGTGGCAAAATTTGATCATGCTTTTTTGCTCAAAATCAGGAACACAAAGATGAATAAGTTGGTCTGCGCAATACTTAAAAAGGTATGGATCATCAAAGGAGAATCTCTTCACCTCGGATAGAAAATGGCGCCTTTCTTGAGCATTCCAATGAGCTGGAGTCAAACCCGTCACCAAATAGCTTACGATGTCCATGTACCATGGGGTTGAGGAGATACCAAACAATTGCTCATCGGGAAAAGAATCGCCGATAGGGATGTGAGCGGTGTGATCTTCAAACTCCAAGCAAGACAAGTGGTTAGCCACCACATTTTCTATACCTTTCTTGTCCTTGATTGTAATGTCGAACTCTTGCAAGAGGAGAATCCATCTAATTAGCTGCACATTGGCATCTGGTTTCATAAAAAGGTATTTGAGCGCGAAATGATGAGTATAGATTGTGATCGGAGCTCCCACTAAGTATGACCGGAACTTGTCCAAAGCAAAGACAATAGCAAGCAACTCCTTCTCTATAGTCAAATAGTTCATCTAGGCTTCATTCAACGTTTTGCTAGCATAGTAGATCACATATGTCTCCTTTTCTTTCCTCTGACCCAAAACAGCCCCGACCGCGTAGTCACTCGCGTCACACATAAGCTTGAACGGCAATTCCCAATCCGGAGATCGTACGATAGGTGGTGAAGTAAGACTAGATTTTAGCTTGGTGAAGGCTGCCTCACATGCCGGGGTCCACTCAAAAGGTACATCCTTTGTAAGCAAATGGTATAACGGTCAAGCAATGGCACTAAAATTCTTTATGAACCTTCGATAAAAACCGGCATGCCCCAAGAAAGAACAGATGTCCTTCACACACTTCAGAGTAGGGAGATTCCCAATTAAGTCAACAGTGGCCCTATCCACCTCGATACCTTTGGATGACACTGTAACGCCCCGAATTTTGGGTACGTTAAATAAGACAATTTTATTGAAATTTCAAAATAGAGTCTAGCTCTTTTTTACAACATAACCCCCACATGAGTACTTTTATTACAAAAGGAAGGGAAACTAAGGCTTTCTAACTACAGCTCCTCTTGCTTCTTCATCCTAGCCAGCTCCTTAGCTCCAAAACGCCTCCAAGTGAACTGTTCATCTTGATCATCTACAAGGTCTGACACATTATACCAGCGTCGCCACCGATATAATATGTCAGGGTCACCAAAAAGGCAACGCCGTGAGCTACAACGCTCAATAGGAAATTCTTGCCCACCAACCTTACAACTAACAATCACATATTCAAATTTGTTAATCATCTATCGTTGGTGTCCAAGGCTTCAGAGTTTCTCCTACGCGACTCATCGTAGACCGTGTCTCCATTGTCATTTACAAATTATCCTTTTAAAATCATTAGCATTGGCTCCGTACCGCGGATAACCAAGCCTTTCAAAATCTTTGGCATAGCTCCGTACCGCGGATAACCAAGCCATACACACCCAACCTCGGTTCCGCCGTTCCGGGTTCCCGAGTATCCTCACAATGGTCCGCCGCACCGGGTTCCCATTGGCACACAAGTTGCATTGGCTCCTCTCCACGGATAACCAAGCCATACCTCACCATGGTTCCGCTGCTCCGATTTCCCATGGGAACGCACAATGGTTCCGCTGCTCCGGGTTCCCATTGGCACACACCCTCACAATGGTTCCACTGCTCCGGTTTCCCATTGGAACACACACACACCTCACACAATGGGCAAGTCCGGCCACATTGCGGTTTCCAAAACATTTCATCCTTTTTAAACACACCCTAGGTGCCATGTTTCTACTTTCTCGATTCTCGTGTCTCGTTACATGCAAAGACTCCGTGGTAGGATAAAGTAAGTATGAAACATTCTAACAAGGTCATCCAACTCTATAATATATCACAAGTAACTCAAGCAATCTATGCATGCTCATAACCGTCGCAAAGATCAAAATACAAATACTTGATATGGAAAGTAAATAAAGATAACTTACTTTGAAATGGAAGATAACGTGATCTTACATATACATAGGGATAGGGTAAGAGTATCCTACCTTGATCCGAAACTAGTTGGGGCCAAATAAGCAAGTTGGAATTTCTCGCGAATCTGGACCGAACTTCGAATGGCAGTAACTCAGTCAATCTTTGGCCGAATAGATTCGTTCTTGTGTCGAAAACGAAGCTCTTGAAATTCTCTACAACTTTCGTGAAGGAAGTTAATTCTAGAAACTACTTTAAGTAGGAGAAAAACGGTGAAAAAGGAAGTGACAGTAAGCTGTCTGGAAATGAAAATCCGAGATTTTCATTGAACTTTGGATGACAATAACTTTGTCATTCCTTAACCGATTGGGGTGGTTCTTAGGTCTAACTTGAAGGTTTCGAAGTGCTCTACAACTTTCCCGAAGGAAGTTAGTTCTAAAATGTAACGCCCCGAATTTTTGGGTACGTTAAATAAACCATTTTATTATAAAAACGAAGCGAGTCCAGCTCGTTATTACATCATAAACCTTACAAAAGTACTTTTATTCAAATAACAGAGGGATCTAGGGTTCCTAACTACAGTTCTTCTTGCTTCTCCATTTTAGCCCGCTCCTCGGCTCCAAACGCCTCCAAAGTGAATTGTTCGTCCTGTTCGTCTACCAATTCTGACATATTATACCGGCGTCGCCACCCATATAATATGCCAAGGTCACCACAAGGTAACACCGTGAGTTACGAAGGCTCAGTAGTATAATCCTAATACTAGCATCGATTTCCACATGATAAGTACATAAGCAGTGAATAAAGACAATAGCGCTAACAATTGCTTTATGATTACCGTTGGTGTCGACTCATCGTAAACTAACATCTAACTTGTCTCTAGAGGATGGCTAGGGTTCCACCCCATATCTCAAACCGGCGTCCGATTCATCCCTAGCAGATGGTTTGGATTCCACCTAATTACATCTATTCCATCAAGCTCATTCGTAAGGATAGGCTACTTTACCGAGCTCACCTCAGTCAAAGTAAGGATGATCAAGAAAAGCAAACGACTCACCCACTGTGTATTGATCTACCCCAAAATACTAAGGATGCTCTCCGCAGAAATTGCCCCGGTAGCCTCGCGCTCCTTCAGCTACTCTCCGCCAAAATCCTGGCATTGCCCAGGTACGTTGCACTACGGCTTTTTAAACCCGAAGGTACGTCTTCTGTTTCTAACCCTCCAAATTTTTTATGTTTCTTTATTGCCTCCAAACTACGATTGGTCTGAATTTCCCTTATGGAGTACGTAGCAACCTCCCGGCCCGACCATAATAAAAGCCTTTTTCAAAAAACCCTTGGAATAGTGGTTGTACCAAATTGACTTGCTTTTTTTACAACTTTGACTCTACTTAAACATGTCTAGTGATCCGTCTAAGTTCAGTCAAAGAGGGGCATCTGTAGACACCCCAATTTGGCCTAATGATTATTTCAAGTCCCACCTTGGGGACCATCCCAATGATGATATGGATACAATGATTGCTGATTGACTTCGAACCCATGAACTTATGGTGAGTACTTTGAGCCACTTAGAGGACCCAATCCAGAGCCATATAGCCTTTCAGATAGAAATACAGTATCCTAGGAGAATCTTTCTATCGGCTGTAACATCGACCTCATGGCCTCAACATCATTTCTTCCCCTGTGAAACTTGTTGCTTGAAAATCTCCCTGAGAGATTGATCTTTTAGCCGCCAGGTCTATCCTTCGGCCGCTTAATCGTTCCTATGGCCGTCAGATCTTTTGCCCGGCCGCCAGATTGTCTATTTTCTAGATTCTGAAACGTTCTATCAATTGTTTGATCCAATCACAAAACCCTAGCAGCCAAATGCCGATGCGTTCGGGCTACGTAAGGAGATTACCATGAGGAGTTCGTGTTGCCTTATAACTCCAATTCAATTGATCGATTTTGATTGGTTGAGGTGTGTCATCCCTATGCCTATATAAAGGAGCCCCTGGGTTCCGAAAATATAACGAATTCATATACAGAATACGACCTCTCTAGCCACAAAATTTTGCCATTATACTCTCTCAACTCCCCACTACAAAAGCCCTAACCTTCTGAAGGCAGCCACTATTCCAACGATCAAACCCCGAAGTTCAAACCTAAACCTAGGGTTTCGAGGAGCTAAATCAGTCAATCCCACTCAATCCAAAGCAATCAAGCAACTGAGGGATCAAGGTGGTGGGGCCCAGGAGCCTATGGTTTGATCACTTTTACGTTTTTGTACTATAATCGTAGCGTTTTGACTTTCTGCTAATCATTTAGTCTGGTGTAAGGAAGAACATCGACTGAGGAATCAATTCCTCGACCGATACATCAATCTAGAAGGATCCCTCGGCCATGACATCATTTCACCGGCCGAGAGATCCATTCTCTGGGATAGCTGTCTTATTTTCTGCTTATTTTCGATGCATGTTTTCAATATCGTCTCGGCTTACCATTAACTGTTTAAAGGCTAATTAATCAGTTTATGTGTTTAGAATTACATAAAGCATGTACTAATCTTATGTTGAACAATTATGGGCTAGTCTTACGACTGGGCAAAGATGGGTGCCTAACACCTTCCTCTTATTGTACTTTTGGCTCAAGTACCCGGAATCTCTATTTGTTTTTCCTAGTTTTTATAAACTTTGTGGCGACTCTGTTTTGATGATAACCACTATCGTATGGCGAAGTCGGGAAAAATATGCAGCCTAACACTTTTTTATCTTGAGTTGCAAGATGACCAAAAACAAAGCAAAACTCTAGTGCTGTTTGATAAAACTAAAAAACTCAATTTGAAAGCTGAAAAGTTAAGTTCTAAAAGCTTAAGGCTACTTTTTTTAAGCTAAAAGCTGTTTGATAAACATACTAACCACTGAACTAAAACAAATGATGAATTAATTTTAGTTCCATTAGTTATAGTGATTCTCTTTTAATTTTACCAACGGTCACCATGTATTTCAGGTAATAGAGTGGTGGTAGAGTGGGGGTGATGGTGGAGTGGTGGGGATGGGGGTGCTGGTGGTGGCGGCAATGACAGAGTATTTGTGGTAGTGGTAGAGTGGTGATTGTAGTTGTAACGCCCCTAATTTTAAGTACATTAATAAAAGAGATTTATTACAGAAATATCGAGTCACTGCTCATTATTACAAAACGGCTCACATAGGAGCATTTGAAGTTCAAAGATAACAAAAAGGAAACTACGAGGTCCTATACTACGGCTCCTCTTGCTCCTCCAGCCTAGCGAGTTCTTCTGCTCCATATGCCTCCAAGGTGAATAGGTCGCCCTGTTCATCTATCAAGTTTGACATATTATACCGGCGTCGCCACCCATATAATATGCCAGGGTCACCACAAAGGCAACACCATGAGCTACGAAAGCTCAATAGTATAATCCTACTTTACTAATATCGATTTCCACATGATAAGTACATAAGCAGGGAATAAAACAACGAGCTAACATGTTTACATTCGCTTGTAACTACCGTTGGCGTTTGACTCATCGTTAACCTTTTCATTATTACACTTTATCAAAAACACCTTTTTAAACTCACCCAACCTCGATTCCGCCGTTCCGGGCTCTCGAGTATCCTCACAATGGTTCCGCCGCACCGGGTTCCCATTGGCACAACAATGCATTGGCTCCGTAACGCGGATAACCAAGCCAAACACACCCAACCTCGATTCCGCCGTTCCGGTATCTCGAGTATCCTCACAATGGTTCCGCCGCACCGGGTTCCCATTGGCACA
>BPLS01000626.1:770457-785994 GCA_019656275.1 Rhododendron kiyosumense
AGTTGTTTCTAGGAAAAGACATACAAATCTTTTCCTTTCGAAGCAATCCGAGGGCCGTTACGCCGCCGAAATCCAAACCGACGGCCAACTTTCCATAGCCAACACCGCCTAGGAGAACGGTAGTGATCCTTACCTATTTTTTTTCAAGTAGTTAAATCCTTACTTTAATTTCGATAAGTAGTTTAAAAATTGCTACTTGAATCTCTACTTACTTTCCTAAAGTTTAAAAAGTTACTTGGTTGTAGATGAAAAAATAAAAATGCATGATTATGTAGTTTATGAAATTCAAGCATGCTATGTTGCTTAGATGTTCTTATTGTACTATTTCAAAGCTGGTTTGAATGCATGTTGTATGTAAAGTCCCACACGCGGAGTCTTGCATGAGAACGTGACACGAAAACCGAGAAAAGTAGAAACATGGCACCTGGGGTGTGTTAACAAGGAAGTTGTGTTTTTCCGGTTGGAAAATATTTTCGAAACTACGTAATGACCATCTCAAGGGTATTATGTAAGTGTGTGTGTGTTCCAATGGGAATCCGGAATAGCGGAACCATTGTGAGGTTGTGTGTGTTCCCATGGGAAACCGGACCGGCGGAACCATGGTGAGGTATAGCTTGGTTATCCGCGGAGAGGAGCCAGTGCAATTGTGTGCCAATGGGAACCCGGTGCGGCGGAACCATTGTGAGGATACTCGGGAACCCGGAACGGCGGAACCGAGGTTGGGTGTGTAGCTTGGTTATCCGCGGTTCGGAGCCAATGCAAATGTGTGATTTAGACAAATGATTTTGAAAGGATGATTTGTAAATGAAAATGGTGACACGGTCTACGACGAGTCGCGTAGGAGAAACATTAAAATCTTGGACATCAGCAATAGTTATGAAAGGAATGTGGGATATTATTGTCATTGACTGTTATTACTGCTTATATACGTATCATGTGGAAATCGATGTTTTATTGGTTCATAAGTCAAGGGTTAAGAGTAGGATCTTTCTACTGAGCCTTCGTAACTCATGGTGTTGCCTTGTGGTGACCCTGGTATATTATATGGGTGGCGACGCCGGTATAATATGTCAGATTTGATAGACAAACAGGATGAACCATTCACTTTGGAGGCGTTCGGAGCCGAGGAGCTGGTTAGAAGGGAAAAGCAAGAAGAACTGTAGTTAGGAACCCTAGATCCCTCTGTTATTTGAATAAAAGTACTTTTGTAAGGTTTATGATGTAATAACGAGCTGGACTCGCTTCGTTTTTATAATAAAATGTTTTATTTAACGTACCCAAAAATTCGGGGCGTTACATAGGTACTGAGGAGGAGAAGTACCATCAACCGGAGGAGCAGGACACCACCGAAGGCCTCCCGGTCCAGGAAGGGGAGTTCGTGGAGCCATGGATGAACTATCATTAGGGGATGCTCTAAATATTTTTAGTAATGTAATTCCATTTCCAAAAGTGCTTGCACACCTGTCAAACTTTTTTTATTCGATAATATGTAAGACCTATTATGGTCAACTTAAGTTTTCTAATTAAAGACTTCTACTGTTTAACTCTGTTATTTACTTTATTTATTTTTAAGTATGTTAAATCATTTGAAAAAATTTAATTAACGTGTCCGAAAATTAGGACGTTACAAGCTCAAAGCTACTTGATTTTGTATAAACTTTTTAGCCTACAATTTACGAAACACTTAATCTTTTAAATAATGTAAAATATAGTTATCAAACCTACTAAATCACTCACTCCCTCCACTCCATTTTTAAGTGTCCAGCTTTGTAACTCTAACTTATTAAAAAAAACATATCATTACACATTTTACATCAACTTTTACCTCCACTTTTTCTATTTACCCTTTATGGAGACATCATCATTACACTTTTGCTCACTAACTTTTCAAAATAAAATATACTTTTAGGAGTAAAACATAAAATGTACCAAGTTTTACCCACTAATTTTACAAAATGAATACTTATTAAGGGACAACCCAAAATGGAATATTTGACTCTAAAAAAGGGACAAATGGAGTATACTTAATTCATTCATTTTTAAGTGTTGAATTTGGTTTTCAAACCCCACTAACTGGAGTGAAATACAGTTGATATCTCCCTTATACCCTCATGCCCATGGGCAGGTTTTGATTCCGGTAAACATGCATCCCCCTCCTCAAAGCCCTTAGGATAGAGTAAATTAGGTTTAACAAATAGGGAAAAATAAAAAATGAAACTAGGGCTAGGGCTAGGGCTAGGAAACAAATTGTATTTTTAACTACTCCCTCCGTCCCATTTTTAAGTCTAGTATTCTATTTTAGGTTGTTCCTTAATAAGTGTCCATTTTGTAAAGTTAGTAGGTAAAAATTGGTACATTTTTCATTTTGCCCCTAAAAGTAAATTCTATTTTAAAAAGTTAGTAAGTAAAAATGTAATAATAATGTCTCCATAGAAGATAAATAAGAAAAGTAGAAATAAAAGTTAATGTGAAAGATATAATAATAATATTTTCTTAATAAGTTAGAATTACAAAACGAGATACTTAAAAATGTACGAAGGGAGTACCATATTTCATGTATTTTTACCATATTTCGCAGCAAATCACATTGACGGGGCAAATATTTGGTTATGGAATTGGCCCATGTTAGTCCGTCCTATTGGTAGGGCCATATTCAGTTACAACAGAGAGATTTTCACATGACAATTTCTTTCATTACCAGAGTTGAAGGATCCTGCAATTACAATCTGAATCCGCATTACCTACATCAGCCCGTCATTGACAGTAAAAGCATTAAAAATAACTATAAAGTAAATCGATTCTAACAGTTACATCTGCATTTTAAAATTAAACACTAAAAAAAGAACAAAGAATTGTTACAAAGTTCCAAAAAAAATGCCCCCACCTATACATGTAGAGACCCTGACTTGGTACCGAAAATTTATGGAGTAATTAAACCTTAATGGTACATTTCTGATTCTTTTCTTCTTCTTTTTCCCTTTGTTATTTCTGTTGCTTTTCTTCTTTCCTTTTGCAGAACTGGACTACTTTCCGTATACGAGTGATATTATATGGCCAAAACCCTCCTCGTTAACCTGCAGACTCTCAATATAACAGAACCCTGAGTAGCCCAGGCTGTGGTTCTGAGTAGTCAAGGCCCTCCTCCTCAAGCAAATAGCGCTGGATGGCAATCGGAAGTCTGGAGAGGGTGCGAGAACCCCTAGTGTGGTGGCCAGTTCCGACGCATATATAAACCTGTAGGCGCTGCTCCTTTAACCTGGCAGTGCTCCTCAACAGTGTCAGCTCACGCTTCAGAACGTGAATGGCTTCACTCACATGCAGCCCATGCAAGTCTATTATCCTCTCCTGCTGCTCTCCTGCCCTTCCATTGCCTTGCAACTCTCCACTCACAGGGTTCCTGCAAAAACAAAAGGAAAACATAGCATTTGAAAAAGGGGTTAAAGCTTCATAACACAGCATTTAACACAAACTGGCCTAACAGGAAGCAATAATATAGTTAGCAGAAAAAAGGGAGCAACAAAGCACCACCATCGTCATTCCTCTTATGTAACAGGATCTCTTTATCTTAAAGCTCGGTTGTTTTCATGACCAATGTTACCAGACATTAAGGCAAGTGATCGTTCTAACAGATGTGGCTTGCTTGATCTCGTCCTACCTTACGGGCTCTTGAATCCACAAGAAAGATAAGTAGACCTTGTTCACAACGAATATAGATAACTATGAAAAGTTCTATTGATTGGATGAAAATTCCCACAAGAGGGTTACACTTGCATGCTTATTTATAGGGGTAGGGAAACCCCATTTTAGGTAGGAATCAGACTTGGTAATCTCTTATTAACCAAGAAATCAAAAGAATAACAAAATTAAAAGATAATTAGGTCCATCCAAATCATCACTAAAAGGTAACAAATCGTGCCAACAAAGGTGGCATTAAAGAAAAGAAAATTGTAGAATATTGGAAGTTCCTATTTCTATAATAAAAAATATCCTAACCATAGTATTGGGTAGCTGTTGAAGTGAGGGCACCCTCGTGCTTGATAATTCATATTATTTTGGTAACCAGGCGATGTGGGACTTTGCTTTACACCCTCCCTCACGTGCAGTGCACTCACTTGGCAGCACCTACAGTGTGCAAGCCAAAGACACGTACCCTAACTATCTCTGGTACCTAGCTCTAATACCATGTTACACGGTCTTGGATAGAACTCAACCCCAAAAGCTAGCTATGAAGTGAGGGTTCCCTCACGCTTATATAATACAAATTATTTTGGTACTGATGCAATGTGGGACTTCGCTTCACAGCCACAATAAAAGCTCTCAATCCATAATTCGTCTACTTTTGCTCGTCGAATCTTTCCAGAAAATATTTCGCAATTTGCTACACCAATTGGACACTTAAATCATATTTTTACCATCTTTGAGGACAAAGAAGCACATAGTCAGTAGGAGACCAAATTTTCTAGCCTCTCGCAGGGATGGAAGTTAAAAGTCTCATCTTTCCACTACATCCCACTTCATTGATTTTGCATACATTCCCAAATCATGACATCTTATGTCCAAATATTGTACAATATCTAACAAGTTAAATACTCCAGTTACATGTATCCAACTTCATGTATCTCCTTACCCTAAGTCTAAGGGCTAAGCGAGATCCGACTAATGGACAGACACTCATACCCGAATCCAGGAAACAGTTCACAATACAGTTACAATTCCTTGTCATGCCAATATCAAAATAGACCTTTAACTGCAATATTACATCAAATTATTTTTGGTGCTACGTTATTATTATTATGATTATGTACAATACCTGACAATATACAGGTTAGTTGGAGATTAGAATAAACAAATGGTAGAACAAAAAGGTAATGCAGAACAAACCACTTGTACTGCCATTTGAAGACAGACGAATGCTCTCATAGAAAGGCAAGGGACAACAAACCTCTGACGATAGATAGATTCTTGAGCTTTGCCGTGAGCTGCCTTCATGTGCATATTATGCAGCTGCCCTTTCACACTGAGTTCCTTTGCTAAAGCCTTGTTACCAATCAAATAAGCCTGCCGTGCCTGAATATAGTATACAGACACAGAGAAAGAGAGAAAAGTTGTTAAGATAACATCAAGTAAAATACAAAAGCAGATTTAATTGCAAAAGATACATTACAATTACAGCTGATAACAGAAATGATTCAATGGCTTGATCAGTTAGGTAGTTCGCCCAAGCATTCAGCACTATACTTCGTGACATTTACAGAAAAATGGCTGAATAATATGAACAATAGCAAAATATCAGCGTATCCCCTAGTCAGACGATCAGTAACATACCCATGTTTGTCATAAATCAGGGAGTAGGGCATCGCACTCAGAAGTTCTTGTTTCCTTCCGATCACACTTTGATATCACCTTTTTCGTTTTCATTTCTTTGTTATTTTTCCATGAGGTGTAGGGGCCATTAAAATAGCATCCCCATTGATTGTCATAAATCAGGCACATGGTCCTCTACTCAATTTAACAACTCTAAAATTTGAAGCTTTGACAAAGAGAGATATCTTCAGATAGATACAGGAGATTATTAAAGGATCATGATCATTATTCAAACAAAGGAATGCTTCACAAGACTATCTAATACAATTCATAAAATCAAACATATGTTCCGGTGAAAATACAAATATTAGCATGCATATAAAATGATGAATCCATCTCACATGAATCCAACGTATGATCACAGCACCAATCTAAAGTATGCAACAGTCGGTAGCAATCACTAATACAAATCCTTCCTGGAACTTGTAACAACAGGTACACAGATTATACTTCCATAAAGCAACTATCAAAAACTGCCTTTCACAAAAAAAAAAATATTAAAAAAAATATTCATAAGATTGGCTATATATAATCACATAAATCACAATTCCTAACCTAGGGAGTAGGGCATCACATTGTTCTAAAAACTACAAATGAAATTTAAATGTGAAGCTAAAACATAAACTGCCAATCCCTGCTAAGTGTTTAGCCCAAATTTGCATCAGAAAATGCAATCTCCAATTCAAAGCAAAAGAACCTCCTCTTCGCCAAAAAAATAACAATATGAGCAAATTCCACACTTAACAGCTCAACTATTGCCGTTTTCTTTGCTTTGGTCTGTAACTTTTAAGTTCATCCATTCATCCTTGACCTCTTTGATTACTACCCACATGGCCTAATTGAAAACATCGGTCCAGGTACAGCAAAATCCTGGTTTCATGGACAGAAGGGACACTGCACAATTTGAACAACTAAAACCCTATAGCCAACTCCTACGTAGGCTATATTCCTAATTACCCTATTGTGCACAGCAAATGCCCTGCAACCAAACACACCCATCCCCTCCCATAAGGCTAAGAACTAAGGCCAGTTTAATGCTTACCACAAACATATCGCAGAACTACCACTTTCTCCATCCCTCCCCGCCCCCAACACCAACAAACCCCCATCATCCTCGCACACCACAACCGGTTAAACCTTGCCTGCTACCAGTGTTCTAAAACTCGGAAATACTCGGCGAGTACTCGGTACAAGGTGCCTAGCCGAGTAGATTTAGGCATACTCGGTGGAATTACTCGGCCAGACGATTACTCGGAATTACTCAGCGAGTACGAGTAATCGGTAAAACGAATACTTGGAATTACTCGGTAAAATCGAAAAAAATTGAAAAAATGGGGTAAAATTCATAATATGTTAAATTTGAAGGGTCGTTAGTGTAATTTCAGTATATTTTTATACTTACCCAGTTACCCTAATCGACTGAACACAAAGCTGCTGTTCGAAGCTGCTTCTGCTGTTCCTCTTCTTCTTCAAGCTGCTGCTTCGTACTTGGTTTCATTTGGTTTGAATGTTAAACTTTGTAATGGACTAGTAATTTTGTACTTAAGTTTCATTTGGTTTGAATATTGAACTTCTCTTTATGCATTATGAATATCATTTGGGGAACATATAAAAAAAAAATTCAAGTAATTTCTACTCGCCGAGTAATCGCCGAGTAATCGCCGAGTACTCGGCCTACAAGGTACAAGGTGACCGGCCGAGCGAGTGCTGAGTACCGAGTTTTAGAACATTGCCTGCTACCCACCCACACTCTCATTTGATGTGTTTCCTTCCCCATTTGTACAGTGATATGTTTCCTGATGTGCACATGCCCACACTCACACACACAACGTGATTGTGTAACAGGCCATAAACGGATATTAAAGATCCAACATCCTACCTCTATGTTGTCGGAAAACAAGGTAATAGGGCAGTTCTGCTTCCTCTATTGTGGTAGTGGCCATCAGTCGGCACATCCTCTCTCCCCCCACAACACATGATCATATGCATGTGCACTACATTTGTCTCCGTTCAATTAGAAGGAAATATAGAACTTGGTCACCCCATCTTTCCCAATTATCCGACCTCTCTCCAGCGGTGTGAGCATATGCCCTTACATGTTACCTTCCTGACTGCATGAGAAGGTATTTTACCTTCTTTTAGCATGGGCTTATTCCACAAGGGACAAGACATATTGCTACAAGAGAGTATCACGAAGGCAACTTTTCACATAACCTCAAATGTGATGAGTTGTTAATTTCCGTCTTATTGCATATCTGAATGCCACCTTTCTCCTTCATAGGCATCTCATTTGCTGTAGTCAATATCGTCCGTCAGACCCTTGTAACATTTCCATGTTCAATGGCAACTCCTACTCACAGGTGAACATTCCTTGCATTTTCAACTTTTTTCTCTTTTTTTTTTTTTTTTTTTTTTGGTCAAACGGAAATTTGCCAAATTGGACTCTTCACTCGGTGAACTGAATTGCCAAATTGGACTCTTGGATGTTCACACATTTTCTGCGTCAAGTGCTATTTCACATGATGGAAGACATGCTTAGAACATAGTGATCTCAGCAAGGAAGAGCTGATTAAGAAGAAGGCAATTAAGTGTACAAGTTTTAGGCAATAGGTTTTAGGTAGTCGAAACTGTGGATGTCTGATGGTCCCTTTTGCCCAACAACATAAGCTTTTGCGGTATTTTGATTTCGACGAAGTTCACAAGTGCCATGACGACAATGGCCGTAGCTTAGAATATTAAATATATAAATAGCCTTAAAACAACAATGTTTAATCAGTAGTAAAATCCCAAGCAACAAAATCACTCAAGACTTTAAAACTTTCTCACGTGTCACGATCAATAACAAAAATTCCACATCACGCTTCAGAATGAATTTAAAGTTGTTCAATCCCTTTAAAGGGCTAACAGAAAAATGAGGAAGAAAAAAAAAAGAGAAGCAAAACCACGACCTTTCATGCCTTCTACGCCATATTAACAAATAATACCTTATGTTGCAAAATGGTTGTTCCAGCCCTAATGGTGACAAACAAACCAAAAAAGTAATCCCATCCCTGTATCAAATGCTTCTTCCTTTCATAGCAGACAAAATAGTTGGATTTGTCAAAACAACAAAACTCATCAGCGATGAGGGCAATGTTGTGGACAATACTTTAAATGTCAAATATAATATAAGACATCCACATCATGTTGCACGTAAATCACATATCCTTCCATCAATTTATGTTCTATGGCAGCACTGTTCAAGAATTTTTTATCCAAATCAGAAGAGATGCCAGAGTAGATAACATAATTTATTGGTTATTGCTAAAGGAAAAAACAGTGCATGTGCAGTCACTTTTTGTTGGTGAGGGGTGGGGAATCTCAACTCCCAATATTGATGACTGGTCAATCTAGACTTTGTAGGACATACCTGTTCAAAGTATGCATTTCGTATGCGCGCATGGTCACGGGCTTCCTCTCGCATTTCCGAGTACATATTTGCTGCAATCTCAACAATTTTAAAAGTACAAATACATGCAGAAGGTTTTTGTTCCAAAATCTAATGCCTTGTTTGGTTTGGTTTTTGAAAAAATTTTTGAAAAATTGTAGGGGTAATAAGTGGAGAGAGATAGAGAGAGAAATGTTGGAAGTAGGGGGAATCTAGGTGGAATCTAGGGGGAATTTTTTGAAAAATTCTTTTTGAATTTGAAAGAGAACAAGGCATAAGTTTTACGGAGAGAGTAAATTTGTCGGCATAGAATCTTTACCCACTGCTTCTCCAGTTTCAAGCCAGACAGGAGCTTCCCGGTATGAACTCCGACTTTGTACCTTATCGCCATAGATGCCCCTAACCTGCCCACCATTGAAAGAGCTAGCCAACACATGTGCACTTCTACTTGAGCCAACACTAGCATCAGCAGAACCATTTCGATCGTACTTCCACATATTTGATTCCTGGGATGACATTTTCCTGACAGCTGAGGCAAAATCTATAGCACCTCTGGTAGGTATGGAATAGTTAGATTTGGACAAAAGCATATTGTCCTTGTTGGCAGATCGGTAAGGACTACCACTTTGTTGGATATCATCTCCAGAATGTTTTATCACACCAATATGACTCTCTTGCACAGAAAGTGCAGGGAAATCCAGTTCAGTAAGATTTGGAGCAGACAAGACCTTCGAGTTCAGATTTTGACTAAAACCACCATCAACTTGCAGCTACAATCACAAACAATATTCTATGTGAAAGACCTCAAGGATACAAAAGTCCCAAATATTGATATTACTAATTTAGGTCTGGAAACAAACCCAAAACTAGTACACGAATATGACACAAGCCTAACTTTACAAGTCTAAGCTATAAATCACCAAGCCAAAGTGAGTCATGCCTACTGATACAATATCAATTTCAAAATAAGAAAATATTAAGAAAAACTCATATGAGAAAGGAGATGTTACATAGAGTCACGAAACTCCCCGGTGCAGGGCACGGCTAAGACAGGCGAGTCCAGCCCGTGGAATTGCTTACATGCAGCTGTTGGGCTGGACAAGATCCGTCTCATTGAGTGTCACGTGCATGGCCAGGTCGCACGGTTTAGTCACGTGGCATATGCCGAATTGCACATTTGCCTACCATCGTGCATGCCTTTTGGAAAACGGTAAAGAATGACGTCATGGACATGTGCCCTGCAAACTTGCTTGGGGGCCAAGTACACTCACTTTTTTTAAGTACTTCACAAAACCTTAGAAAGGTACGCTTTACTCTCTGAAGCTACTGTTGAGTACTTCTCTGTTAGAGAGAGAGAGAGACTAAATTAGGCATTTTGAGTTCCCCCGGCGCAAACTCTGACCAGTAGGGACTAACAAGTTTATTTTACTTTTACAGATAGGTGGGGAAGACAGAGCAAGGGATCATTCAGCCTTCAGACAGAGATGGAAGAACAGATCAACCCACAAAAAGTTTTTGGTAAATTTATGAAGATTCTAAGATGTGAAAAATAGTATTTCTCCATCATGTGTGTGTATACAGATAAATGGAAACTTTCAACTATACACATGACTGCATACATCGAACATCTGGAAGAAAAAGAAGTCGTATTTCCGGACAATATGGAGCATATTAGACTTCTACTTAGTTGTAACACGCAGAAAAAATTATGTTATCTCATCATTAACTTCAAAAATCTTATCCGAAGCATTGTTAGCAAAAAGAATATAAGCTTTCCTGCAATATTTAATATTAGCAGAAAGACCGTAATCCAAAGCATTTTGAGCAAAGATTATCTGTTTTCCTATCATATTTAATAGAAAATTGATTTTGGCATTCTAGTTTTAGCCACTCGCACTCCACTTTGTGTCTTGATCATGTGAGATTACAAAATAAAAAGTGAAGTGCCACCAACTAAAAGTGGAGTGCCAAAATCACATCCCTACTTAATATTAAAAGACTGTCACAAAAGTACTGTAAGCACAAAAGAATATCCTGCAATGTTTAATACTAGCAAAATACCATTAAGTCAAACCTTGCTACAAGAATCATATTCTCTTTACTCAGCATCACTTGCATAGAGTCTAATGGTCTTGATAAGTGCCAAAATATTGGTGTTTTGGCCCTCAAAACTACACTTGTTAGTCATTTATATTTGTTACTTGATATTTATTTTGCTTTTATTTTGTTTATAGGTTGCTCGAGCCCATTGCCCAAAATATTGGATAAAAAGAAGATTTAATGGAAGTTTGGGGTCAAAGTGTAAAGAGTTTCAAAGTTGAATTGCTAATCTATTAAAGCACAAAGTTCAAGGGCCTATATGTAATTAATACTTGAAACCCTATATAATGGAAATTGACTGACTTCGGCAGAGAGCTCCGGAACAGGGTTAAGAAATTAGACGACCGACAGAGGCAGCAGCTTCGAGTGGGAAAACATCAACTGAGATGCTCATCCTCATGGCCGGCTAAATCCTCTTCTAGGGTGTAGATGAAACTCGAACCCTAGTAACATTATTTATGTTTTGATTTAGTGTTCTAATTATTCAAATCACGGTTGTATGACTTGATGACTTATTTATGATATTAATTCTTTCTATCAAATCTTGTGTATGAATTCCTATGTTGTATGCACGTTCATACAACGGTTTTAATTGTTTTATGATAACCGGTTGGATGGATTATACTACGTAAGATGCGTCGTGCCAATGAGACGATCCATGCTTGATTAGAGACAGTTCGTACTAGTAAGACGATTCGTGCTAGGCGGAGATAGTCCATGCTCCCAATTGGTGCTTCATAAATTATCTTTAGGAGGTATCGCTAGGGCTTGCTATCCTACGGTATCCAGGTTGATTCGAATAGTTTAACACTGGTCGAAACATACGTAGTTTACGAGGGAAAGAGTGGATTCGTAACCCTAGAGCTTTTTCTCATTAACTCTTTTCTACACTATTAACCATTTTAATTACTGTTTAATAATTTTGGGAAACCAACAATCAATCAATCTTTTTCTCGAATTAACTTAGGAATTAATTGAAATTACTGTAACTCAGCCTTATAATCCCTGTGAAGCGATACTCGGAATACTTACCACTATTCGTTTGAGTAGTAGTAATTGTTCCATTTTATTAATTATTTTTGATACGGAAACGACACGGCCAGCTCTCTTCACACAAAAACGCAAACACCTACAATAAGCTCTGCAGTTTTAAATAGAATATGCAGTTGACAAAAGTTATTTCCTGAACCTCATAAATCTGCACTTAACTTCGGTACAACAAGACATGCTAAAAGATTCAAAGTGCTAAACAAAAAATGGAAATCAAACAAAATCTTGAAAAGCCACGAATTTCCATATGCTGTCAATTTTTTACTAAGAATCACTCATCTTGGGCCAAGTTAAAGAGTTGATCATACCTCAAGCTGAGTAAGCATTTCAATTGTCAGGTTCAAGTCACCTCCATTGGCAAGGTACACCTCAGCAAGGCTCTCAGCAGCAAAGCCAGGAAACTGTGCAGCCAAAAACGGAAGAGGATTTAACTCTGTATTACCTGCTATTGCTTGCTCATTCAGGAAACCCTGTCTAGGATTCCTATCAAACGGAAGCCCCTCTCTAATAGTGGAAAGAAGCTGATCATTGTTCGTCATTGGCTTGTCCCAAGGTTTAGTTCCTGAATGAATGAAGTTGGATGAGGATACATCTTCACCATAGAATGGAACAGAATTTCTTATCTTCTCAGCAAAACTTTTCCCACTTGTTCCGTGGTGTGACAACTCCTTCAACATAAAAGTACTGCCTGTAGTAGAGAACCTCAAGGCATCACTGCCGTCATGAAGGGAAAGCATTGAAAAGGGGATGCTATTAATTCCCTGAGACTCATCACCCCCCATAACCTTAAAGTCAGGAGTAATGTCATCAGGTAGCTGCCGGCGCCAGTACTGGTGAGCTTCTTCATCAGAATTACTTGAGATTGTCGATTCCGAACGATCTAACACTGCTTTCCCGAATTTCCCAGTCCCAGAGACAACCAAGCTCGTTGACCCATCGGCAGTACTTGTGCTTCCAGAGGACGACCTGAGAGCGAAAGGAACAAACTCTACAGCATTTGGATTCAAAGCCGCCACCTTTCCCGTGTTATTTAGCTTCTCATCATTGATAGGGGCCCCTATGTTGGGCAAGCTCATTCTCTTCTCTGTTGTTCTTTTTTATCTTGATTTTGGATAGTGAAAGGAAAAATACGAGTTTACAGGCATATAAGTCTTATGACTGAGGAAATATACGAAGTTGCAGTACCCATTACCCAAATCCTGCAAAAGAGATTTTATTAAGAGGAAAAATCAGTAATCATAGGAAAATATCCTACTTGATGGTGCACAATTCAATTCTGGCCACAGCTGAACTAAAAGGGCATGCCAAGTGCTCGCAACTACTTAACTATATCACAAAACCAAAAAAGAAAGTTGGTGATAGCCAACAAAAAATATGCACTAATTGCAGTTAATTAAAATGTGCTATGAACTGACTAGAGTAAGTATACACTGCTATTTAATTTCTTAATTTAAGAGGGAGGTCTATAGAGCTTGTCATTACTTACTTTTACTATTATATAAAAAACACCAACGAGTAACAAATAGACAGAATACACAGACTCTAAGATTATAAGCTTCCTCGTATTATCTAAAACAAAAGAAGCCATATTAAATACCCAGTGAAGCAGTAGCCACCCGTGATTGAAGAAATAAGGGTGCCCACAGAATAATTGAAAAAAGACGCATGAACGTTGTTACTCTAAACTGAGATTATTAACTCAACACTCGCCAATAATGAATTATGGAAAGAAACCGAACATGTCACCAGCAAAATGGAGCACATCAAACAGAAACCCTAAGCAGAAATCCAAAAAAATCGAAATAAAAGCAGAAGCTACGCATAATATCGAGAGATCCTGACAAATCTAAAGCAGGCTAAATATGAGAATAAGCACACACACAAAAAAAAATTAAAGACGGGAATAAGGATCTGACAAGGAATTAGATAAAGATCTGGCGGTAAAATAAAAGGTGATTTTGTACTATACCTTTGCAAAGCTCTATGATTGAAGAAACCAAATCGAATGGATCCATGGGCCAAGATAAGGAAGAGATATAGACAGACAGATAGAGAGAGACAGACCGACAGACAGTTTCGGAGAGGGCGTAGAGTATATATATATAAACAGTGAACACGCACAGAAGAGAGAGAGAGTAAAATATACTGATCTTTGGCCTGCTGATATCTACCAATCGACGCGCTCTCTCTCTCTCTCTCTCCTCTTTATTTTAATCGTTGTTTAAGTTTTTTATTTTATTTCTTTCGAACCCTTTTGCGACCACAGTAAACTTCAGGCAAGGACGCATTTATCTTGTTAAGGTTGTTAAGATAAGGGCCTTTTCTTTTTCGATTAAATTTCGATGATTCGAGCCGCTCAATGTCATCAAAATATGATTTTAAGAGTACTCGTAAAAAATCGACGAAAAAAATGACCGGAAAGGGTTTCATCCAAGCAGTTTTTGTTTATTTTTTTATCAAACGGTTCAAATAAAAACTACTCAGATGAAACCCTTCCCTGTCTTTTTATTACTAATTTTTAGTGAGTACCCTTAAAATCACGTTCTGAACACATTGAGCGGCTCGGATCATCGAAATTCGATCGAAAAATGGGAAAAAATGGGAGGTCCGCAACTTAATCCGGCAAGGACGCCCTTACCTGAAACTGACTCTATATATATAGTTTTTGAAAAAAACCTGTTTGATCCTAATTTAAGAAAAAATCAACCCTGTAAAAATCAGTTTCGTTAGGGAGGTGGTCAATAGTTTCGCAATTCATTTTAGTTGTCTTCAAAATGTATTGCGTCATGCCTGAAAGCATGGCTCAAACATTCAACACATGTAAATTAATAATGGGCTCACATGCAATATCTCAACCCCCTGTCCAACGATTCCAAGTTCCAACTACGAAAAAAAATAGCAAGTATGCTCATTGATCTAGATAACTTGATTCAGTATATATAAATGTAATAACTTTGAAATTTTAATAAATAAAAACTTGTTTATTATTCGAGTTATTTAAATTGCTTGGATTGCTTTAATTTTCTTTTATTTTCCTGTAGTTTGTCATAATTACACTTTAGCCCTCAAAATTCGTTTCTTGACTTTAAGCCCTACTTGGCTAGTCTAGTTAGTTTCTAACCGGCTTATTGGAGAAACCGAACTAGAAAGTGACCTACTGACATTTCCCTAATCATAAATGAACCTTTTTGCCCATCTCTGAACCTTGTAAACATTTTCAACCCTAGACTTGAAATTTATTTATTTATTTTTATTTTATTATTTGGTTTTCTTCTTTATTCATTGGACGATAAAAGTTAGGGAAACTTTTATCCATTGGATAATAGAAATCCTATTCTTTATATTAAAAGTATTTATGGAAGAATTTGATTAAGTACTACTATTTATATAAAAAAATGGGATTATATAATTATTTAAAAGGACATTTTGGTTATCTTAATATAAAAATTTCCTTATTACTTTTGTCCATTGGACAATAAATACTAGGAGATTTATTATCCATTGGGTAATATGGTTAATCTTCCAACTAAGTACTTGTATTTATTAAATTATCATTTTCTAGAAATCCCCATGTGATGTTATGAATATATATATAT
>BPLS01000626.1:792564-805707 GCA_019656275.1 Rhododendron kiyosumense
ATACAAATCTTTTCCTTTCGAAGCAATTCGAGGGCCGTTACGCCGCCGAAATCCAAACCGACGGCCAACTTTCCGTAGCCGACACCGCCTAGGAGAACGGTAGTGATCCTTACCTATTTTTTAAGTAGTTAAATCCTTACTTTAATTTCGATAAGTAGTTTAAAAATTGCTACTTGAATCTCTACTTAATTTTTCCAAAGTTTAAAAAGTTACTTGATCATAGATGAAAAAGTAAAAATGCATGATTATGTCGTTTATGGAATTCAAGCATGCTATGTTGCTTAGATGTTCTTATTGTACTATTTCAAAGTTGGATTGAATGCATATTGTATGTAAAGTCTCACACGCGGAGTCTTGCATGAGAACGAGACACGAAATCCAAGAAAGTTAGAAACATGGCATCTAGGATGTGTTTAACAAGGAAGTGATGTATTTTCAAAAGGAAGTACTTTGGAAACCACATAATGACCATTTCGAGGGTATTATGTGAGTTGTGTGGGTGTGTGTGTTCCAATGGGAATCCGGAATAGCGGAACCATTGTGAGGTTGTGTGTGTTCCCATGGGAAACCGGACCGGCGGAACCTTGGTGAGGTATAGCTTGGTTATCCGCGGAGAGGAGCCAATGCAATGTGTGCCAATGGGAACCCGGTGCGGCGGAACCATTGTAAGGATACTCGGGAACCCAGAACAGCGGAACCGAGGTTGGGTGAGTTAAAAAGGTGTTTTTGAAAAAGGGTAATAACGACATGGTTTACGATGGGTCGACACCAACGGTAATCATAAAGCAATTGTTAGCGCTATTGTCTTTTATCACTGCTTATGTACTTATCATGTGGAAATCGATGCTAGTATTAGGATTATACTACTGAGCCTTCGTAGCTCATGGTGTTACCTTGTGATGACCCTGGCATATTATATGGGTGGCGACACCGGTATAATATGTCAGATTTGATAGACGAACAGGGCGAACTATTCATCTTGGAGGCGTTCGGAGCCGAGGAGCTGACTAGAATGGAGAAGCAAGAAGAACTGTAGTTAGGAACCTTAGATCCCTCTGTTATTTGAATAAAAGTACTTTTGTAAGGTTTATGATGTAATAACGAGCTGGACTCGTTTCGTTTTTATAATAAAATGTTTTATTTAACGTACCCAAAATTCGGGGCGTTACAGGCTTAGTGAAAATGAGAATTTCCCACAGAAACTCCAGAATGACACAATTGATCTAGATTATATTCAACAATACCTAGATGGTACGGTTAGAATAAGTTTTGATCAACAAAGAACAAACCCTTCTCTGAGAATCAGAGAATTAAGTAGGTCAAACAACTCAATTGCTACTGATCCGTCACCATGCCTAGGAAAGACAAAAATTTGCTTGATCCTAGCATTAAGATTAAAGGTGTTGAGTCAAATTCACAAGTTAGTAAACCTTGTTATTCCACACAGTCAAAATTTGACGATGAAGTAACCTCCTAAAGGTCTCCAACTCAAACAGATTTTGAAGAAGTAATTTCAAGTCAAATTGACCCAATTTTACTTGTTTTACATAAAGATTTTGAAATAAATTTTGATAAATTATATATAGACTTTAAGTCCAAGAAAAATAAAACAAAAAAGAAAAGACTATGCTAATAAATATTCACAGTCCCGTCAAGCGAAAATAATTGCTCAATGGGAAAACTTCATGAACAAGATAAGAACTGAAATCTATTTTTTCAACTATCTAGAAAACTATTACAAAAAAGATAAGACAATCACAACAGTTACAAAAATAAAAAGGGAAAAGAGTCCTTGTCCCAACAGCGTATCTTCTGAGTCCTCCTCTACACCAAATCAAGATCAAATTATTAAACAAGCTACTGTACAGAACCTCAAACAAGAAGTCAATCTTATTAAAAAAGAAGTTACTAAATTAAAGAAATCTGATGATCAGTTATCTACTCAGCATAATACAGATACCAAGACCCACGATACTAATTACCAAGATTACTTTCAAAAATGGTATGCTAGAGTCAAATTGATAGTAAAAGATTTCAAAATAGAAGTTGATGCTCTTATAGATACAGGAGCAGACCTAAACTGCATACAAGAAGGATTGATTCCTATTATGTATTTTCATAAAACAACAGAACAATTAAGGTTTGCAAATGGTAGCAAGATGCAAGTTAATTATAAACTACCCAAAGTACATATTTGCCAAGATAAAGTTTGTTTTAGAACTTCTTTTGTATTAGTACAAAATCTGACTAATAGATTAATTTTAGGAACACCATTTATCTGCTTATTATATCCTTTTACCACTAATGAAGAAGGAATTACCACTAAACCTCTTGGGCAACAAGTAACATTTAAATTCTTGAATGAACCGGAATATAGAGAACTAAAACAATTACAAATTTACCCTACATCATTTAATAAGATAAGTCAAAAAACAAACCAATTAAAATTCCTACAGAATGAAATTGAATATAAAAGAATTGAAGAACAACTTGCTAATGGACTACTTAGTCAACAGATTGAAAAATTTAAAGAAAAACTAGAAAAAGAAGTTTGTTCTAGTCTTCCCAGTGCCTTTTGGCATAGGAAAAAACACATTGCAACTTTACCATACATAAAAGGTTTTAATGAAAGTCAGATCCCTACAAAATCTAGACCCATTCAAATGAACCCCAAAGTAATGGAAACCTGTAAAAAAGAAATTAATGAACTACTTAATAATAATATTATTAGAAAAAGCAAATCACCATGGTCATGTCCAGCTTTCTATGTCAATAAAAATGCGGAAAAAGAAAGAGGTGTGCCACGATTAGTCATAAATTACAAGCCATTAAACACAACATTAGAATGGATTCGATACCCAATTCCTAATAAAATAGATCTAATCAACAGATTAAGTAATCCAGTTATCTTCTCTAAATTTGATTTAAAAAGCGGCTTCTGGCAAATTCAACTACACCCTAATGACATGTATAAAACACCTTTCACTACCCCATTTGGACATTACGAATGGAATGTAATGCCTTTTGGATTAAAAAATGCTCCTAGTGAATTTCAAAACATAATGAATGAAATCTTTAATCAATTTAGTCATTTTATTATAGTTTACATAGATAATGTTCTCATCTTTTCAAAATCAATTGATGAACATTGGAAACATTTGAATTCTTTTCTTAAAATTATAAAATATAATGGATTAGTCATCTCAGCTCCTAAAATTAAATTATTTCAGACAAAAATAAGATTTTTAGGATATGATATTCACCAATCAACCATAGTACCAATTTGTAGAGCAATTCAATTTGCTGATAAATTTCCTGATGAAATTACTGACAAAAATCAGTTACAAAGATTTCTAGGATCTTTAAATTACATAGCAGAATTTTATAAAGATCTTAGGAAAATGTGTCAGCCCTTATTTGAGAGATTAAGAGATAATCCCCCTCCTTGATCACCCCTGCACACTTCCATAGTCCAGCAAGTCAAAAAATATGTCAAGTCATTACCATGCTTAGGTATTCCTACAGTCAATTCATTTAAAGTTATTCAAACTGATGCCTCCGACATTGGTTATGGTGGTATACTTCTCCAAAAACTCCTTCCCAATTCCTCTGAACAAATTGTTCGTTTTCATTCTGGCCTTTGGAATAAAGCACAAAGCAATTATAGCACTATTAAAAAAGAAATTTTAGCACTAGTATTATGTATCTCAAAATTTCAAGATGATATATTAAATCAAAAATTTTTAGTCAGGGTTGATTGCAAAAGTGCAAAGTATGTATTAGAAAAAGATGTTAAAAACATAGCCAGTAAATAGATCTTCACCAGATGGCAGTCAATATTAAGTATTTTTTATTTTGATATTGAATATATTAAAGAAGATCAAAATTCTATCCCTGATTTTCTTACCAGAGAATTCTTATTTAGCAAGTCATAAAAGTTTCGCATTCATCCAAAAAATACTTTCCAGCTATTAAAATCGTTTCCCCAGCAGCATCTAGTATAGAGAATTTTTATTCAAAGTACTTTCCACCTATTTAAATCTAGCAGCATTTACAGAAGCAGAGCTACAGGCATGGCAGAGAGAAGCGCAGAGAAAAGTAAGAAACCAACCCCAGCACCAAAAAACCAGCTTGCACTTCCTCCAGCCAACTCTGGAAACAGGTATCATGTAACGCCCCCAAAATCAGGGTACGTTAATGAAGCATTTTATTACATAATAAAGAGAGTTTATTACATCAAAAATACTTCAAAGGGTACATTTGTTCAACAAAAAGGAAACTAAGGTTTCCTAACTACAGCTCCTCTTGCTTCTTCATCCTAGCCAGCTCCTCAGCTCCGGACGCCTCCAAGTGAATGGTCCATCTTGATCATCTACAAGGTCTGACACATTATACCAGCGTCGCCACCGATATAATATGTCAGGGTCACCAAAAAGGCAACACCATGAGCTACAACGCTCAATAGGAAAATCTTACCCACCAACCTTACAACTAACAATCACATAATCATATTCGTTTAATCGTCTAACGTTGGTGTCCAAGATTTCTCGACTTCTCCTACGCGACTCATCGTAGACCGTGTCTTCCTTTTCCACTTACAAAACAACCTTTCAAAACATTTGCATTGGCTCCGTACCGCGGATAACCAAGCCATACACACCCAACCTCGGTTCCGCCGTTCCGGGTTCCCGAGTATCCTCACAATGGTTCCGCCGCACCGGGTTCCCATTGGCACACAATGCATTGGCTCCTCTCCACGGATAACCAAGCTATACCTCACCATGGTTCCGCTGCTCCGGGTTCCCATGGGAACGCACAATGGTTCCGCCACTCCGGGTTCCCATTGGCACACACCCTCACAATGGTTCCGCTGCTCCGGTTTCCCATTGGAACACACACACACCTCACACAATGGGCAAGTCCGGCCACATTGCGGTTTTCAAAACATTTCAACCTTCTCAAACACACCCTAGGTGTCATGTCACTAACTTTCTCGATAGAGGTGTCTCGTTACATGCAAAGACTCCGTGGTAGGACAAAAGTAAACATCATACATCGTAATCCAACAAGATCATCCAACTCTATATTTAACATGCTCAAATCAACGCTTAAAACATAACGCCACAAGTAATACAAGCAATTCAATCTTAAAGATCAAAATACAAATACTTGATATGGAAAGTAAATAAAAATAACTCACTTTAAAAGGAAGAATACGAGATCTTACATATACATAGGAATAGGGCAAGAGTATCCTACCTTGATCCGAAACTAGTCGGGGCCGAATAAGCTAGGTGGAAAATTCTCCCGAATCTGGACCGAACTTCGGACGGCAGTAACTCGGTCAATATTTGACCGAATAGAGTCGTTCTTGGGTTGAGAACGAAGCTCAAGAAATTATCTACAACTTTCGTGAAGAAAGTTAATCCTAGAAACGAACCTAGGTTGGAGAAAAATGGGGATGAAGCAAAGGACAGTAAGCTGTCCAGAAAATGGAAATCCAGAAATTTTACTGAACTTCGGATGGCAATATCTTGGTCATTTCTTAACTGATTGGGGTGATTCTTGAGCCTAACTTCAAGGTTTCGAAGTGCTCTACAACTTTCCAGAAGAAAGTTGGTCCTAAAAACTAACCTAAGCAGGAGAAAATGGAGGATTTCCGACGGGACAGTGACTGCCCAGAAAACAGAAAATGGTTTCTAGAGAGAAGGAAGAGCTATTGCTTTGAGGTGTGAGTTGAAAGGCTTAGAATGGCCTTCTATTTATAGGCAAGAGCTTGGCCCTCTCCTCTCTCTCTCTCTAAGTCTCACCTTGACACTTGGCAAGAGATCATGGAAGATCAATGCAAGAATCCTAGGGTTGCATGGCTATGGTGTCCTTAGATTGGATTCTTGAATCAAATGGATGGTTGAGATGGTAATGGTACATGATCAAAGGGTTGAGAAGTTGCAAGGTGTTCAAGAAGTACATCAAATCAAATCCAACTTTTAAGCACAAATCAAGGAAAAATCCTAGGTTTGCATGGCTATTTTTGTACCAAGATTGATCTTGGATCAATTGAATGGCTAGGATTGATCCTTGGTGGGCAAGAAAGAGATTGGTGCAAGATCCAAGGGTTGAAACAATTGCAAGGTGTCAAAGGAGTACAATGGAGTTTAATGGAGAGTTAGATACACCAAGGATTTTGAAAGATCAAGAAGATCATGGGAGGTACAACCAATCTTCCTCTCTCTTTCCTCCTTCCTCTCTCTCTCTCTCTCTCCCTCTCCCATTCGGCCTCTCTCTCCCCTCTCTCTATCTCTCTCTCTCTCTCTCTCTCTCTCAAGTACATACATATATATAAACACATGCATACAAAGTTCAAGAAAAACAATAAACAAAAGGAAATTGTACTAGAGATCAAGGGAGATTTTAAAAGACTAGATTTTCCCATTAAAACAAATCAATAGGCACATGGGTTCATAGCCAATAAAAATAACCAAGTACTAGAGTAATATATACACATGTACTTATGTATCAAAACCCTAACAAATCATAAATAAGGGTATTTTGGGAAATCTTGATATTAAGTACTTTTATTTTAAAATAATGGGTACTTTGGCACATGGGGTTAAAAGAAAATATTAAATTAATCCACTCATGTACTTAGGTGGAAGAACAACCTATTACCCAATGGGTAATAACCATCCTAACTTTTATTATCCAATGGATAATAGTTGCTAGGGAGATAAAAACAATAAAATAATCCAAAAAGGTACTTTAAAGTAATTAAAAAGTTACTTTTTACTATTCATAGTACTTTAACCAAGTAAACTTTTAATATAAACAAATGGGGTTCTATTATCCAATGGATAATAGTTTCCCTAACATTTATTGTCCAATGGACAAAGATTAAAACCAACATAATTAAATGAAAAAGAATATTCAATTCTTAGTCTAGGTTCAAAGGGTCCACGAGGGGCAAAACGGTCATTTTGCGGTTAGGGAAAAGTAACTAGATAACTTCCTAGCTTAGTTTCTCCAACCGGACGATTAAAAGCTAGTTAGGTTTGCTAAGCGGACTAAAACGTCAAGAAATAATTTTTCAAGGGCAAAAATGTAATTATGACAAACTACAAGGAAATTAAGGAAATTCAAATAAAATTCAAATATTTAACGAAATTTTTAACGACCAAAAATCAGGGTCGTTACATATCAAGTCCATGGGCAAATCCCCAAGACTAGTTACAGTTCTGCACTTGCCTTCACTCCTTCATCTAGTCAACCAATTGATCGCTTTTGTTCAACCCAATCAATTCAACCTAGTCAACCAAGAATACCTTACCCAGCAAAAACAACAGAATATGTCCTTAAACCAGTCAGCACAAACCTATTTTCCATTGAACCAGTCCACAAAAACATTCACAACCCAATTGAACTAATCAAGTCCTTTTTTCCTCCTGGATGGCATTTCATCCCTGCTCACCCAAGTAAAACCCTTTCTTTTTACAAAGATATTCTTCTCCACCATAATTCAATTGTCATAAAACCAATTACCGACAGAGTCAATCCACACAAAGTTATTTACCATTCTTTATATATTCACAATATAGTCAGTTTGGATGAATGGGGACACCCTTCTTCATTCCGGGATCTCCCCAACCATGAAATTCAATATAATTATTATGATTATATTGATGCATGGTTCAAAGTCATTCTTCATGAAAATGAGTCATTTACTCACTCCTGGTTCTTTTCATTGACCACAAATTCAAGTCAGTGATCCCATTCTGGTTTTCTCGATGGTGGAACCAAAATGGAGCTATTCCTAATGTCTTACCATTAGAACTCATGGATCAAGTCAATTACTTTTCAACATTGTACCAAGTAAACAGCCATACCAGTCAGTTTCCCATCCTTTTGTTATTCATGGCAAAATACAAAGTTCCATGGATTTTCAAGTGGAGATATTGCATCAGTAACAACGCAGTCTCTCGCCAATATCTAGTCAAATGGTGGGATGCATACAAGCATCACCGTGTCATTGAACAAGTCAAGGCCGAATTTCCAGTTAAAGTTCCAACCCCAGTCAAGATTCCAGCTTAGAATCAAACAAGTAAAAAGACAGCTGCACTTCCCCAACCCAGCTCGCCCACCTTTTCAACCATCAGACTTGGAAGCCCAACACCAAGTTCTTCCAAGCCTTCGAAGTCCAAGACTAAGTGTTCTCAATTACTAATGATGGCTCAACAACTAATTGCTCAAGCCAATCAAGAAGAAGATGACAATTCATCTGCAGAATCAACTACACCAACATCACACAAGAACCCATATGGATCAGCTTTCCAAGATGCTCAGGACCCATTTGCCTGAGATAGTCCTTTTGCTAAAATAGCATCCAAAGAAAACAGTCAAAAGCTAGTCACTATAGTCACAAGCCAGTCACAATATGACGAATGAAGAATTGAAGAATCTGGACAACCTGATGGAATTCTAGTCAAAAGTCACAATCATTTCCCCTTTTGGCCCATTTGCACCAAAAGTGGACACAGTCAACAATCACTTCTACTTTTGGTCCCATCTGCACCGAAAGAAGAAACTGCTAACAATCATTTCTGCTTTTACACCGAAAGCAGCAACAGTCACCGCACCAGTCAACAATTATTGCTACTTTTGGCCCCACTATCACCAAAAGCAACAACAGTCACCTACTTTAGTCACATGGCTGAGTCATTCAGCACTTGTAAAACTCAGATCCTTATTCTATAAAAGGATCTGAGAAGTCAGTGGGAAAAACAAGTTACAAAAGTTTAGTTTAGAATTCTTAAAGAGAGTTTCTCAGTAAACTAGTGAGAGAGTAAACACAGTTTGGGTTTCAGCAATTGTTCCCATACTTAGTCAAGATTGAAGTTCTACTTCTGTATTCACTGTAAGTCTGAGCTTGTTCAGCTCATTGCTGTACTACTTTTATATTAAATTTACCAGTAAACTGTACTAGTAAAACTCCATTTAAGCTGCATTTACTATTCATTTTAGTACTATTCATAGTACTATTCAATCGCGAATTTTACTATTCACTCACGAATTTTAGTATTCACTCACGAATTTACTATTCATAGTACTATTCACTCACTATTCATTCACGGATTTACTATTCACTGCCTTTCCTTTTAAGTCAAAGCAGACCCCCTCTCCTTTCCCCTCATCTCTACTCTGATAACCCTTCATGCTCTTCACTATATCCCCTACTTCCACCCCCCTCATGGTATATATATATATACACACACACACACACACATTTAGCTTCAGGTGAGGTCCACCTCAAATTGCAAAAATGCGAACGTCGCATAAGAGCCATTGGATCTCATCCAACGGCTCATATCAGAGGGGAGATATTGCTAGTAGAAATAGACCATGGGTTGGATAAAAATGAGTCGCAAGTCATCCGGATGACTCTGCCGGGCCAAACAGAACCCCCCAATCCTTCCACTGTACGAATCATTTAAAACGACAAGAGAGAGAGAGAGAGAGAGAGAGAGAGAGAGAGAGAGAGAGAGAGAGAGAGAGAGAGAGAAGCAAGCAATTGAACGACGACGAAGAGACAACGAATGACAACGAAGAAGACAGAAAATGACACAATCGGCGACGAAATGAGGAATCTCTCTCTCGAACTCAATCTGAATCTCTCTCTTTCGCTTTGGTCGTAAACAGGTCTGGGTCTAATATTAGGGTTTTTTTTCTGTTAACTCCAATAAATCCAAGAAGAAGGAGGAGAAGCAACGAACCAGATGAACAAGGTAACTCCTCCCCCCCCCCCCCCCTCTCTCTCTCTCTCTCTTTCTCTCTGTATAGTTGTAAATTTTTCTTCGAGTAAGGGTTTTTTTCTGAGCCCAAAAATAAAACTGTGCCCCATTCGATTTGACTGGATTTTAGAGGAATCCCTTCGCTAGAGTTTGCGGGTGCATCTGTGGATTTTTTTTCCCGAGTTAAGGTTTTTGGAAAAGATGGGTATGCTATGAAAGTGTGCCCCCCCATCTCTCTCTTACATTGGTCAAACTATTTTAGCGGTTCCCCATACTTGAATCCATTTTTGGTTCCCCATACTTAGCGGTTGAGCTTTGATTGAGATCCATTGACTACTCTTGCATGGAAATGCTATGAAATGAGTCTTAAAATCTAGTGGTAGAAACATTTGAAAACTTTTTTGGATGCTGATGTCCTGATGGAATGTCCTTGTTGGTGGTTCTCTCATTTTGAAAATTAGTCTTGTGAAGGGAATGCTTTTTTTCCAATATGGATCCTGAGAAATGGGCTTGTTTTGCTCTAACCACTCAACACCCTATTCTCATTCGCTTTTCATTTTCTATCCACATAATGTTTTCAAATTTCTGAATCTCATAGTTGGTGAGAACCAAAGTAGTGCCATCAGTGCATTGGTATTTTTACATCAAGCTGTGGTACTAACTTGAATAGATGTTCCAGTGATTAAGTGGTATTTTTACATCAAGCTGTGTACTAACTTGAATAGATGTTCCTTTTTGAGACAAGGCACTCGTACTTGTTTAAGCAAACATGGATGGCCAAGCTCTTTATAAGTTGCCCAAATGAGAGGAAAGTAGACTGGTGTTGAAGTCACTGGAAGAGAATGCAGAAACACAAGAGAATGTGAAATCTAAATATTGTCCACTTGCATGAGGCTTTAAGATAGAAGAATTGACAGATATGTTTTTCGAAAACATCAACTCTACTTTGGAGGATGGTGACTATAACGCCTCGAAAATTCGGAGACAAACATTTCAAAGATTATTTTCACAAAAGGAATTCGTAGATTTACTAGTCACCATTTTAAAAGCATATGTCATTATGTTACAACTGTTTCGAATAAATCAAAATATTACAATTTACAAGTAAACTTAGAAGTTTTCAAAACAAAGTCGATTTAAATTAATTAGAGTGACTATGCGCACAAAAACCAAGGTTTTCAGCTTCTTCCTCAATAGGATTGAACTCGATCGAATCATACGACACTTCTATTCTGTCTTCGGTACCTGGCATTCGAGTTACCAGGGCAACATAGTACCGTAAGCGATGACGCTCAGTAGCCAAAACCCACTCGAACCCATAACTTACAAGCAACAAGATATATAATAGGAATGCAATAAGAATAACATCAAAAGAGAACAAATCCATTATTTCATTACTATCCTTTAACCTAAGTGAAATCTCAGATCTTATCCACAGATCTATTCCTACCCATAACCTTTGGCAGAAACACTGGTGTGGTCCGACTCCCCTTTTCCAGATCCGGATGAAAGATACCTAAGTTATGTACACAGGTATCCCATCCGCGACCATAAGTTTGGATAAAACTTCACCGGCAACGCTCAAGCGCTGTCTAAACCGGGTTGTGACACAAGCACAATGCCACCTTTACGTCCCGTCCCAACATCCAAGAGCCGATCACCACCATGCCGTAGCGAGGGTTCGTAAATCCATACTCTCAACAGATCACCGCCAATCAACCTCCAACAATTCAGTCCCCGGATTCCTTGTCCGGAATTACAATCACAGTGTCTCACTTTATTCAATTTTCCGTTAACCCTATTTCAACGTCTAAGATGATAAATCCGCATATCGCAACCATCCCATGAACCTATTTGTCTAATCTAATAGTATAACAGCATTTCACATAGTTCAATATTTTTCAAAACATGCTCACTGGCTATAATAGCAATTAAATCACGATAATAACAAATTATGCGATGAGGCTAAACACGCGAATAACTTATCATACGTTAAATTTAATCATGCGATTCAATAACCCGAATAAGCATACCAACATATGGATGTTGTTGTACGGTATTTTACCGTTTTGGTGTGGTATGGTACCCTCGGGATGTTGTCGTACGGTATTGTACCGTTTTGGTGGGGTATGGTACGGTATGGAGGTTGTCGTACGGTATTCTACCATTTTGGTGTGGTATGGAACCCAATGGATGTTATCGTACGGTATTGTACCGTTTTGGTGTGGTATGGTACCCTATGAATGTTGTCTTACGGTATTATACCGTTTTGGTGGGGTATGGTACGGTATGGAGGTTGTCGTACGGTATTGTACCATTTTGGTGTGGTATGACACCCAGTGGATGTTGTCGTACGGTATTCTACCGTTGAAGTGTGGTATGGTACCCTATAGATGTTGTCGTACGGTATTGTACCGTTTTGGTGTGGTATGGTACCCTGTGGATGTTGTCGTACGGTATTGTACCGTTTTGGTGTGGTATGGTACCCTATGGATGTTGTCGTACGGTATTATACCGTTTTAGTGTGGTATGGTACCATATGGATGTTGTCGTACGGTTTTGTACCGTTTTGGTGTGGTATGGTACCCTCTGGATGTTGTCGTACGGTATTGTACCGTTTTGGTGTGGTGTGGTATGGTACCCTCTGGATGTTGTCGTACGGGATTGTACCATTATGGTGGGGTATGGTACGGTATGGAGGTTGTCGTACGGTATTGTACCGTTTTGGTGTGGTATGGAACCCTATGGATGTTTTTTTATGGTATTGTACAGTTTTGGTGTGGTATGGTACCCTATGGATGTTGTCGTATGGTATTATACCGTTTTGGTGTGGTATGGTACCCTCGGGATGTTGTCGTACGGTATTGTACATTTTAGGTGGGGAATGGTACGGTATGGAGGTTGTCGTACGGTATTCTATCGTTTTGGTGTGGTATGGAACCCAATGGATGTTGTCGTACGGTATTGTACCGTTTTGTTGTGGTATGGTACCCTTTGGATGTTGTCGTACGGTATTATACAGTTTTGGTGGGGTAGGGTACGGTATGGAGGTTGTCGTACGATATTGTACCGTTTTGGTGTGGTATTGTACCGTTTTGGTGTGGTATGGAACCCTCGGGATGTTGTCGTACGGTATTGTACCGTTTTGGTGGGATATGGTATGGTATGGAGGTTGTCGTAACGTATTGCACCGTTTTGGAGTGGTATGGTACCCTATGGATGTTGCCGTACGGTATTGTACCGTTTAGGTGTGGTATGGTATCCTATAGATGTTGTCGTATGGTATTGTACCGTTTTGTTGTGGTATGGAACCCTCGGGATGTTGTCGTACGGTATTGTACCGTTTTGGTGGGATATGGTA
>BPLS01000627.1:0-18928 GCA_019656275.1 Rhododendron kiyosumense
ATTGTAAAGAATGTTTGTGCCCATAGACTATTTGGACACTCTATCTCAAAAAAATATAACCCCCGCTTATAATCATACTAGCGAATGCCCGTGCCTGAAGGCACGGCGCAGCATATTTTGAATACAATTAAAGATACTTGATAAGATACTTACCAAGAAATTCCGCAATACTTTGTCAAAGGAGAGTTTGCATGTGGTGACCGCTGTCCCGATTGATAAGAATAGCCGTGCTTTAGATTTCTCTCTCGTTCTTGTCGTGCACGTTGGGTCATTGCTTTTTTTGATATAATATTACCGTTGGGTACCTAAAATATCAACAACACATATCGAGCTCTGTTTTAATGTCAAATTTGTTTATACTCCAGATTATCTACACAATAGACTTTTTTGGAAAGACACAAAGTATTGTGCAGGAATAATACCAAAGAAGTATCTTTTTCAATAGCATAGGTGAGAAGCCCTTTCCCCTTATCTGCAAAACTTGACTTCTGCCTTGCCTGAGCAGTTGTGTCTGCCCTTTGTGTATCCTTTGAAGTAATGCATAATGAAACGTGTTTTTGCAAAATTAACGATGCTGATTAAAATAATTATGACATAAAGAGCGTGCTTTAGGAATACCTCACGAATACGGACGTTGTTGCCAATGTTGGCATAGTGCTCATCACAGGTAGCCCCGATATTTATTTCGTGTAGAGGTTGTGTCTATAAATAGCCAGCGAATAGTTCAGTCAGTTGTATTGACTATCATATTTGTTGCTTTTAATTTCATTGTTTATATTCAAAAGAGTCTTACCCTGGTATCCAATAGTAGGTGTTGTTCTGATCACCGAGCAGTGGTTTGCTTTAGGTTTCGTTCTCGTTCCCGTCGCGCACGTTGTGCCAATGCTAATTTTGATAACTCTTTACCAACCTGTGGCTAAAGAGAGAAGCAGTAAGCATAAGGACTATTTTTTTTTTTCAAATGAAAGGTAGAAGGCATGTGTCATCGTGTGTTGTGTCAACGTGTGATACCTTAGAGTTTTCCTTTCCACTCCCTACGTACGTTGCCTTCCTTTTCTTAGCCATTGCCCCTATTTTTTGTATCTCCTGTTAAGAGTCACATAAATTATATTACGGGTACTAATCAGGGTTTGGCAGAAACTCCATATTTATATGGAGACTTACCTCGTGAACATGTACAGCATGGTAATCTGGCCTATCACGGATTTCGGATCTAATACTTCTGTATGGGAGAGGTTGAATCTTTTACGTACAAAGTCATCAATTGAGAAAGAATATTAAAAAAATGGTTAGAAGACATAGATAGTCGAACACATGAATTAATAGCATGCGTGTGGGAATCGAGCCCCAAAACAAAGGCTTCCGGAGTTCCATGGCGGTCTGGTGACTACAGTTGCACCATAACTGAGAAAGTGCACTCTGGCTCGTCATAAAGAAAACCAAACCCATCCAGCAGTGCATTCTTAATTGGTTTACTAAGAAACATCTCTACATTTTTAGACTTTAACGATCATTCATTGCACAGGTTATAATGCTGCCATTTGAACACCTGAATCATTTTTTCGTCATGTATTTAACATAAAAATTATGGAATACATATTTGCGTACCGCAAGATGTACTCTGAACTACCTATAGGATTCATATGCTGCAATGGTGTACATCAGCATATAGCTTATCACATAGCAAAAAAATGTTTCTCTAAACTCCATATTTATGTGGAGACTTACCTCGGGAACATGTACGGCATGGTGGTCTCGCCCATCGGCTCTAATATTCCCATCTCGGAGAGGTTGAATCTTTACATACAAAGTCAACAATTGAGAAAGAATTACATAAAAAAAAAAAAAAAAGGGTTAGAATATGTAAATAGTCAAACATGATTTTGATTAATAAGAGTCTTACATTTGTATTTATCGGCGAGTGTTGTTCCAATCACCTTTCAGTGGTTTGCTTAACAATTCGTTCTCGTTCTCGTCGGGCACGTTGCGCAAGTGTTCCTTTTGGTGATACCCGTGAATCTTTTTCTCCATTGCTAACACGTGTTGGCTTTCCTTTGATGGTCATTGCCTAATGCAAGGGAAAAAACAAACAAAAAAAAACATCACAAAACCAAGATTGGAAAGAAAATATTAGACAGAAGGCTATGTCACTTATCAAGTAGTTTTTTTTATTTCTAGGCTTTAAATGCCTAGAAATAAGAAAGTTCACACATAGACTGCTTTTCCTTTACCCTGGCCCGTAGAGCTTTCCTTATGCTTACACCAAGTCTCATAACCATTAGATTGACCCACTTGTTAAGTGAGCTCACGGTCACTTGGATATTTTGTATTACTGTATCTGTTTTGAAGTTTCTCTTAAATTTATTATGGCCTAAATCAGCTATGGCATAAGCTGCTCTTAGTAGCAAGTTCTTTCTACTACTGTATATTACCCTGTCATGACTAAGCAGCTACAGCTTGGATGAATAACCATGCCAACATCATTAGTAGTAGCAACTAAAAGGAATAAGATTAATGAACACATTGGATGAGGCGTTCTTACAAACACCTTGGTGCAATAAACTAAGGAACATCCGGTTTGTTTCTTAACCGGTTGAAAACTTTTACCCGAAGACTACCGCTTGAACTTTTGCCCAAAAATATACTCATAACTTCTTATTGGTATTCTTATTGGTAAAAGGCACCGCTCGAAAACATACTATAGATTTCGTTTCTTGAAGCATAAAAAATAGTTCAATTCAATTTCGGAGATTAAACAATTTCGTTTCTTGAAGCATAAAAAGAAGACCAATAAGAAGTTATGAGTATATTTTCGGAGATTAAACATACTGTAACTTCGAGCACGTTTAACTGGCATGCACCAGTCCATATCTGGAAACGATAGTGATTAGGTCTCCACTTTGTACTTGATAAAAGGCAGTGATTAGGGATGGAAGTAGAAGAGAAAGGGCAGGAGGGAGGTGGAGAAGGGGGCAGAGAAGTGAAAACGGGGAGGGAGAGAGAGGGCGCTGCTGCTGTTGCGTTTGTTTGATGTTCGCTTTTGCTTCTGTTTGAATTTCACCATGCAATAGACGTGAGAGAGACTGCTAGCGTGTGATAAGAGAGAGTACTACACATCAACAAAGGCAATGGTCTTGATTTATGCAGAGGAGGGGATAAATCTAGAGCGTTGGTTGTCTTTTGAATTCAAACACAGCTCTGTTTTATTATATAGATGCTTAAGCAAATTAAAGCAAACATGAGAGAGTACCTGTATAGACAATAGGTGGTTTTTGCCCCTGCAGACAATTTGAAACATGGTCTTCCCACTTAAAAATGGTCTCTAAAGATTCAAAAAACCAGCAAGAAGCATAACGCACCATCTGATAGAACAATGGCCTAAACTGAACATAGAAACAATATCAGGGAGAATTAGATATGATTCCCCTTATTCTTGAATGAAGTTGATATGCCATCTATGTGCAACACAAGTGCATTTCGCCATCTATATGCCACCTATACAACTTGTAAAGTTGTTTTACTGGTGAGTGCCTTTCCAGTATGTTTCTAGTTTACTAGGAGAAATATTTTGTTCTTCTAGTCTACTTTTATCCAGTTCTTACAAAATAAAAAACTAATAATCACATTTATTTAAAACTTAGGCACATCCAATAATAAAGGAATCCAATATTAGTTTTGAAGAACAATATATGCTACTTCTCCTAAGTCCAAGGTCCGTTAGCTATCTGCTGTGTCCCCAATTTTTACCTCCCAAGTCTTGAGCATGTTGTTTCTGCAGTTTGTTTGGTTTAGAATGCTATACTCTGCTGTTACCATGCTATTTTCTGCATTTTATGAGGTTCAGAATGCATTTTACTGCAGATTCTGAGGTATAAACACACATGTTCTGCAGTTTCTGAGGTTTCCAAGGCTGTTTTCTGCAGTTTCTGAGGTTTAGAATGCATTTTACTGCTGTTTTCTGCTGTTAGCTGAACAAATTTGGTGGCTATGATGTGTTATGAGCCCATGTTTGGTTTAGTAAGCTATGTTCCGGGTTTGCAAGCTGTTTCTGCAACTTTGACTCAGTTTTTGGGGTTTGCATGCTGTTCTCTTGGTTTGGAAAGGTGGATTCTGGGCTTGCAAGCTGTTTTCTGCAGTTTTCACTTGTGTGTGTTGCTGCTGCTGCTTGATAAGTTCTGTGCTGTTTCTGGGTTTTGGGTGGCTGTTTCTGAGGTTTTCAAGGCTGTTTCTGTGCTGTTTTCTGTACAGTTTTTGCACTGTGTGTGTGTGTGTGCGCAAACTGCAGAAAAACAGCATGTGCAGTGTGTGTGTGGGTTTGACATGTTGTTTTCAGGGCTGTTTTGCTGTCCAGATGTGGTTTCTGGGCTGTTTTCTGGATTGGGGGTGCTGTACAGGTATGGCCTGTGTTATGGTCGTGTTTTGGCATGTGTTTTGCTGGCCACTGGACAGTGTGTGTTTGTGTGTCCAAACTGTGTCTGTGTCCTAACTCTGGAAAATCTGGAAATTCTCCTAGTTTGTGCTACTTGCAGCCATGTGTGTGAAGGGACTGAGTTTAGCATGTTGTAGTATGTGATTCGGGCCCTTTTCCATTATTTATTGGCTATGATGGATTTTTTTGTATAAGACACATTTGGCACTTAGGCGGGGTAACATTATATGGCCAATTGGCAACTAATGTTGCAGACTTCAAGTGCTTTGAAATGTGTCAATCTGAGCCAGATCTTTAGTAATTGAGAACATTCATGAACATCTACAAAGCCAAATACTCTCTGATCAGTGAAGCAAAACAGCATGGTATGTCAAATAGTTGTTTTATTGTCGCCAATCTAATTTGATATGAATGGACTATGCTGTAGGCCCTTTAATAGGGCATGTTCCTTTTCTTAAGTGCAAATACCAGTTTTATTCAATTTTCTGTAGACAACTTTACTACCCTTGTGAGAGAATTGGTTGAGTCCTATCTAGGAGTCTTAGTATTTGTTCTTGTCACTTTTGCCATATGTGTAACATCCTCTATAAAGGCTGACAGGTACTGGTTCTGCTCTATTTTTGGGCATATTTTATTTCACTGTCACTGTTCAATGACCTGGGTTTCGTTAATCCTCTTGGGTTCTGCTGTGGGCATCATAAGGATTCCAATCTTAAATGCTGGGACGATGCAGTAGTTAATGGGACCAAAGTTTATGGAGCTTCTTGCAGTAACCCTTCTGAATACATCAGCTGGGATGAAATACAAGCAAACTACTGGACAAGCAACCAGATTTTGGATGGTTCACTCTCAGATCCTCAGGTTCCTCTTACGGAAGCATGTCTCTAGTATGCTCACCCACGGTAACAGGCAAGCTAAGCTTTGAGCATGATCTTAACTCCTGAAACCAGATTGTGTGATCATCTTTGGCAAAGATTTGATGCCCGTGAAATAGTGACATTGAGAAAAATGTTACTTGAAACGAGACAATTGGAATCCATGCTAATTTTCATTTCCACATCTTCATTAGAGTTGGGATTTCTGCCAGAAGATTCTTTTTCCTTGTGGATCATAAGGAATAGCTATGCTTGATGAAGTGATAAAGCAATGAGAGTTCTGAGAGTTTCTATTTACATGTGACCACATTTCTTGTAATTTGTCGGATATACTTTAATTGGGTCTGTACATTTGTGCTGGGATACTAAATGAGTGATTTAATTGGTCACTCCATTTTCACGGTTCTGTACATAGAGTTGTATCTTCTGCACTTGTGGTTGTTTAAGTTGAATGAAATAGTGCTATTTATCTTCTCTCATGGATGTAAACCATCACAGCCAAAGCACGTGAATTCATATCTCTTCTCACTCTCTGATTTCATATTTGTGATATAGGTTTCATATTTCACAAATTTTAGTCATCTTGTAACCGAGTAAAAATGTGATTTTTGCAAAAGCTCAAGTGCAAGTCAATTACTTAAGTTTCGACCCAATAAATTTTTGTTTATCGGTCCAAACCCAGCGTGCCATGAAAATGAAAACAAAAGAAAGAACTAATTTTGTGAATGAAGATGAGATGTGAGATGCGAAGAAGAGATACCCTACTATTTACAAGAAAAAATTTACCAAACATATTTGTTGGACACATTTTCACCAAACAAATTTGTTGGATGCATGGGAATTCACCTAACAAAATTGTTGGACACATTTTTAACTACTAAACAATGTATTTTTCCAAAAAAAGAAAAAGAAAAAACAGATTTTTTAAAAAAAAAAACGAATTTTATCAAATTAAAACTGACTTTTTTATTTTATAATATTATTAAATTAGTACATTTGTTAGTAAAATTAAATATTACGGCTTAAAGTGTGAAAGATTAATTATATTTATAATTATATATATAACGTAATACATAATTAAATTTGGGATTGCACAAAGGCAAAACGGTCATTTGACAGCTTTTTACATCATCCACCCTTCTTTATACCCCCTCCTTATCCCCTATCCAAACAAAGTACTATTTAATCTCCCTTCTCTGGTACCTGATCCAAACAACTTATTATTTAATCCCCCTTCATAAACATTACATTAATATGGGCCCTCCCTTATTAACTAATACCCCCTACTATCTTATCTCCCCTTATTAACTAATACCCCAAATTCTTTCTCCGCATCCAAATGGGCCGCTATAGTTATGATCTTATGCCCCCGTTCTATTTCCATCCTCGAATTATATGGGAAGGGCAAAATATTTTGCCTAGTTTTGAGCTATCAATATCACAGAATTATCGGAGTGCAGTTAATTGTTCACTAAAGTTATGGGTACTGAATGTACATTCTAGCCTTTTCATATTAAAGCTATTATTGTGGTTTATTTCCTTTTCCTTGTCTGAATGTGTGTCATTCGGGTTAAATTACACATATGCTTCTCATTTATGTTTTCCTGTATTTATCAAAGTGCATCTTGTTCGATGGAGAGAGGAGAGAGCATACTAGATGCCATATTTGATGAGGATAGCTTGGAGGATGTCCTAGATGTCGAGATGATGGATATTGAAGAAGGAGGTTTGGTGGGGCATGATTTACAGATTGAATTGGGACAAACCATTGGTGGTAATGATATTGAAGTAAACCAAGTATCCGCCGGTAAAAATCACAGGTATAACAACAAGAACAAGAAGAAGAATAGGAGAGAGAAAGCCAGCTCAGGGCCAAAAGTGACAGATATTAACAGGTTCTTCTTCCATGACAACTTGTCTTGCTTTATGAATGAAGAATAACTTGTTCTCATTTTTATCGATGCACTAGTATATCACTGTTCTTTTAGTATAATATATGTTGGAGCAATTTGACTCAGAAATTCGAGACTCTTATCCTGTTTAGAGGGAATATTTATTTTGGAAGCCTAAAATATTATTCTTTAGGCTGCTTTCATGATGAAAGAAATCTGCCATTTTGTTAATTTTAACTTTAGCTCTCGTCAACAAAAGATTGAACAATTATTTGGAGATGGAAAATGATCTTTCATTTTCTAATTTTTTTTCTAGTAAGGCTCAATAAGAAGCTAAATTATGTAAGTCTTGTTATGATGTTTACTCATTTTAATTTGTTTTCTTCGATGTAATCTTAGTATATTAATTGAGGTTGTGTATTTGTCCTTGTTGCTGCAATTAATTGTTCTTTGTTGCACATGAGTGACCTGTCGTACCAAATCTTCTCTTTCACCTCCAGTGTTATGTGTCATGTCCAAAGAATTACGTTATTAACTTGGTTCTATTTTTTTTTTTTTTTGTGAAGTCATTATACTTGTGGCTATCTCTGTTCCCCCTGACTAAAATTGTAGCAAAAGAAAGCATTATTTGTTTGTCCTGTGCCCCTTGTTTGATGTTGAAAAGGGTGTTTATGGGTGGGTTCTTTTCATGTCATTTCCAGGTTTATTAGACATGTAAATGCCTGAAAGAGGAAAAAAAACACATTTGGCCTACACTGGCATGGGTTGCCTTGGTGGTTCTACTTTGATTGATCTCGTTTAAGAGGGATACATTTCAATTTCACTTTATATGACTGTTTTGACCTCATACTCAAACATGCTAGGTTTCACGGGAAATTGATGGATTATGCGTTACTCAGACTTCAGATGAAAAATTGTAAATATGATGTCGTGTTCTGGATGGCTGGCTGGCAGATAAGCTGTTACAGACATATTGAACATAAAAGCTTAGTTAGAAAAGAAAGAGGGTAAAGAAGCCACAAAACTTATATCTAGTGTGCAACATGGGAGGTGCAATGCATGCTTTTGACAAATGCATTTGAATATTCGATGCCGCCCTTAAAATGAGTAGCTCATGTATGTTTCCAGTATTTTATGGATTTGAATAGTTGCCAACCAAACCAAACTATGCCCTGTTTTCCAATCAACCGGGGTCCACTACATGAATATTTTTCCTCTTCAATGCTACATAACCGATTAAGTTTAAGAACTAAGTATCCTTTTTTTTTATCACATCTCATGTCAATTCTGGCCTTCCCTTCCCCCAAGCATTTACAGATAGGCTCTTACTGGATTTACATATCAAGGATTTGACTGTTATTACTTATTTCTATGGCAATTAACCAAAATTTGATTCTTAGGAATATGCTTATAGTTTCTCAAGAATTAGAGTGGTTATTGTGCTTTTGTACTATTTTCCCCTATCAGTTAGTTTTCAACGTGTTTTGGATTTATAGTAAATAGAAGTTGCAGGTCGATGCAACCTTATGCTTATCATGAATTTGTACTATTTTCCCCCTTCGATAGTCTTTTATACGTCATGAACTTTTAATTAACATAAAAGTTGCAAGTGAATGCAATTCAAGCTTGTGGTGGGCAGAAAACTGCTGTTGGAAGAGGCTTTGGAAATGGTTGTGACATACTATGGAATGTCTTGAAAGCACGAGATGAGGGGGGGAAAGTTTGAGGTGTTTTACAATGCTTAGCCCCTTGTAATACTATGTAGGGCACACCACTTGTATTATGCTTACTCATTACCGACACCGCCACACTGGGCTTCTCACCACCAAGCCATTGTTTAGTTTAAGTTGTGCTTTAGCTTCACTCCTAAAGATGCCTATCAAGGCCACAAGTACTTCCCACTGCATGGTTCCTCAGTGCTGTTCCATGCAATTTGCTTCGTTTAAGAGTCTTCTAACGCTTTGAAGTGCTATTAACTACCACTTTGCAGAAGCAATTCAAGAAACCATTGCGAGGCAAAACTCAGTGCAAAATAAAGAAGCTACTTATGAAAGAAAATGTCATGCTCCAGACTACAGTCAGCAACAGTTCAGATGGTTTGCAAATAGTACCCAATGTGCATAACGATTCCAACAATCCAATATTGATGGGGATCGTGAGTTTGTCCATGATAAAGTGAGGGTGCCCATTACATAGATGACCTACCTGAAAAGGAGGATTCGAAAGAAGAATCAACGTAATCTCTGAAGAAATGGGCTTGTGTGGCTCTAACTACAGATTTGGGAATTTGGTAATCAAGTTTTAAAATATTGTCCGGCAGTCCCTTTCTCTCTACTACTGAGGGAGCAGAATTCATGTTTAGCTATCGTCAAAGGAGGAGGGGTTATGTGATCCTTTAGAGTTGGCATATGTTGACAGAGAAGAAAAAAAGAAGAAAATGACAAAAGGAAAATTTGCTTTTTGTTAGATGTACTAGGGATTGGTAAGAGTATTATATTGAGAACTTCTCATTGATTTGGGCCAAGCAGAATGGAGATGTTATGGTGGTGATTCGCATTTCACTATGTTATGATTGGGCCAAGGCTTTCTTTTGTTCTTTTGGGTGAGAGAAACTGAATCGGTTAATTTCGATTGTGTGGGTGTGTACATTTATATGTAAGTTGACAAATTAGATACACACTAGATTCAATTTCTCTGTCAATCGATTTTTTCCCATTAAAGATCATACCAAGTGATATGGCCACAAGCAATTGTCTTAGCCACTAAAAGTGACTCAGATGTTGATTTGGTTTTCAAGGAAATTGGTATCCAAGATCTTTCTTGCTCAGTGTCCTTGTAAACAGAAATGGGTTGTGCTCAACTCCGAAGATGACAACAGGCTAACAACACGAAAAGGAGCCATCTTATATAAGGGTTTGTTTTAGCCTCTTGATCTTCTGCAAAAAGAGGCAAACAGCAGTGCAGTCATCTCTCTTTGAGGAAGGAAACTTCTGTTTCCAGACAGAAACCGCCGCCTCCACCACTGCTCTTGCCGCTGCCTCCTCACTCCCTTCTGTTGATACAATGGATACCACATCATTGTTGCTCAGCACATCCCACACCTGCCCACATAATAATAAAAAATGGAGTTGATCAAATTGTGCAGAACTACTATATGTAACCCCCAGGAATTTTCTCTAGAAAATGATGCTAATTGCTATGCTTGTTATTGTATTAAAGTTGTCTGGAGCAGTTAATCGCTGAAAAATGGCCTTACCCCATCCGTGGCAAGAACAAGAAACTGATCATTAGATGTAAGACGGCGGTAGGAGACGTCAGGGATGGCAATAATTCCATGGTTTTTTAGCAGAAAGTCTCCAAAAGCTCGAGACATGGCTAGCCCTGGGGAGTCAAGATGGGGCAACCACACTCTCTGAATATGTGGCTCTTCTTTCAGTGCAACCACTCGACCATTACTCTTCCTTATTCGATTTGCTTCCACTGCACAAAGCAACGGCAAAATCCATCGTCATATTACTGTCAAAATTTGTTTTGTAGGACACTTCTCGAAAGTCATTTTAAAATTTGCTAAATAGTTTTGCATTGTGTATATCTTAAATGGACTTGCTTATCGAAAATTTGCTAACTTCTTTAAACAGTTTCTGATAAAAACTACTCATTTACCATAAAAACTACAAGAAAAAGGTTAGAAAACATCCAACTATACAAGTTTTTTGTATTTGTCAAAAATGAGCACAAGAAACAGAAACGACACTAAACAGTAAATCGACCAAGTATTTCCTGACAAGTTTTCCCTGTCTTTGGAACAGGATCCTCCCTCTATCGACATCATTGGTTCATGGAAACAAAAATTTCAAGACATGATCGTGTGGCTGCCAATTCGGTACAATGCAACGACAGAGATTCTGTGGTCATACTCAACGAGAGAAAAATTGTCTTACTTGGTAAACCAGGCTTCAAATCTGTAGTCAATTGAACAGCCCTCAGTACTCCATCCTCCTGAGTGATTGTCCCCATCACTGCTCTCGAGTCTCCTAGATTAGCAATACTAAGATCTTCACCCTATTACAAATTTAACAATATACTTTGAGTATCACAACAAAAGAAAATTTTCTCTGTTGAATTGATAGGGAACTAAAAGAGTGCAGAAAAAAAAATATTGCCACTACTATCATTTGGCGACACCAAGAACCTGAAATCTTAAAGACTATTTTCCTCGCCTGAAAAACAATAAACACAAAAATGTTTTCATTTTGTGTATGTGCTTTCATTTGTCAAGGGGACTTTCTTTTGCTTACCTGTCTTATGACAACCACTGCGGTGGTTCCACTGCATGAGCAGTCCAAACTCTCAATAAGCTTAATCTCCTTGTCCATAACTTTGAAGGCGTTAACACAAGCCTCTTCCCATCTGTTGAAATCCTTATTTGGCAAATTTTCACCCTCCACCTTCTCATTATGATTAAGGAAATTACAGCCATACCCAACTGTATTGACCTTTGCGAGAGCGTTCTTTTGGTTTAGCAACAGTGAAGGCAACTTGTTCCTCACCAACTTGCTTACTATGTGGCCATTCCTTCCGTGGCCATCGAAAACTCCACACAAAGCTCCATCTTGCATTCCATAGCCCTTGAAAGGAAAAATATCCAAATTAATAATGACAGGCGATAGATAGAGTAACAGTCGCCTAAGGGCCTGTTCAATTGGCCAGAATAAACATAAAATGAGATTATACATCCACGGTCATCGCTATGCCCTCCTTCGAATGCAATAATGAATGGAGATTCTGTTGGACAACAACTAAATAAGCAGAGGGTAAACAATATATCTTGGAGGATGTGGTGGTAATTAATTAGTGACCCCTTGGCCGTTAACCCGGTGGGACTTTGAATCATGCTGTGGGATTGCACATGCTCATTTTTAGTCCAACCAATCAAACAAGGCCTAATCGTTTGGATTGAGTCTATTATCCATTTTACTGAGAACTCCATGATCATCACATTCAATGTCCTGAGAATGGATTTCTGGAGAGTAAAGGAATCCAAAAATCATATACAGTCTGGCAATTTTTATGTAATACATGTAGCTAGGTAAACAATTAAATTCAAATGAAAAGGCATGTTAAGGCTTTCTTGGATCCTGAATTTGTTCAAAAAAAATTCTATCTTTGGCAGCCTCAAGTCATGATCCAAACCCAACCTGAAGGATTCCTTTTTGCATCAAGACAACCAAAATTACCCAAAAGAACATATGTTGGTGCCAAATTCATGACAACTTTTCTTGAAAATTGTAAGTCTGATAATCTTTATATTATGAAGACAGCTCTTCATCTAAATCCTATGCTAGACCGAGAAAAAATGCTAATATTTGTGGGACTGATGAGAATTTGAACGAAACGAAACGTTATTATGGATTCTTAAAACAAGAAAATAGCCCACAAAACAGTACGGCCTTAAACAAAGCTGATTTTTTTTTCTTTGGAGGGGGATTCAATAGCTTACCTGGTATACAATTGCAGCATCTTGGTTCAATCCTTTGCTTCCTTCATGAGAATAAAGAGAGCCAAGCCTTTGAATTTCATTAGTACTGATTTTCTCTTCATAGTAGACCAAATTTTCTTGGGAATCCTTTTTCTCATGAATTTCTCCAGATGCATTAGATAGGCATATACCCATGTCAACTGATACAAGTTTGCTTATTCTGCAATAAACCTTTTTTTATGTATCCCAATAACAAGTGCAATGGTCTCCTTATGAAGGATTAAGAAGTGACACACAGTTTCAATAATTGGCTGCTTTTTTAAATTGTTGGGTATTATTTTAGACTACCTTGAGATTCATTCTTCAGGGAAACTCTACAATACACATCCCTTAAAAGGATGTACTATATGTACCTATTTTATGGTTCATTCATAACATTTTAGTGTATTTCGTAAATTTTGTTCTAGAATTCGTAACCTTTCAGCAGTATAATTCGCAACATTTTCGTTATGATTCATAACATTTTGGTGTATATCGTAACCTTTATACGATTCGTAACTTTTTAGCAATACGATTTGTAACATTTTCTCTATAATTCATAACATTTTGGGAGTGCATTTGATACACACCCAAATAAGCCTTCACTTTAAAAGCACATGAGGTGTATGGTGGGATTACTATTATTTAGTTTCCTTATTTATTTTATTTAATTTCTATGAATGCATGATTTTGGTGTCAGTGCTAGAGTCTAGTATATTATTATCAGTCAATTATGTCGATTGATTGCATTTCCTTTTCAGTTAGAGTCTATAAAAATGTAGATGCTTGCCGTATGGCTCATTATGCAAGAATAAAAATCACAATTGCCCAAGGGCTTTGGAGGTTAGTTCCCCTCGAAGTGGTCTAGTTGGAGTTCCGATCCCCTCGAAGTGATCAATTTCTCCCCCATCTCTCTCTCTTTCTTTTTTTAAATTTTCGGAAGTGATCCTATCAGTGTACCCATGTAGGATAACTAACTTAGACTATAGGAACTTTTAAGCAGTTTTTGAATATGTGAATTTAGGGAATTTGTGATATGGCAAATGTGCTTGTGGGTCCAAGTGTCTTGCTTAAGTATTTGGTTGAAAACTTAGAACAACCAAATGCTCAGTGGAAACATGTGGGTAGTTCAACTTGATGCACTTTACAGGGTGAGCGTGATGAGATTCAAAAGGGGGGAAATGCCAGATACTTGAGACCCTTTTGATAATGTCAAAGCACCAAGAACTATCAAAAGATGTTCACAGAGGTGAATCTCGCAAATACCCTTTTTACAATCAGGTAAGATGTCAATTCATACACATTTTAATCGGCTATAATTGGGATCTTCGATAGTGGACATTAGAATTGGGTGGGCCGGATATCAAGTAGGAGTATTTTTTTTTAAAAGTCAGACAATTGTTATGGTGGGTGGGGAATCAAATCCAGTGGTGTAACTCCTCCAATAAATTTACTTAGCAGACTAGTAAGTCAAATGACTCTAAATCCATAACCTTGCCAAAGATCCTCTATCCCCAAAATTTTTGTTCTCATGTTCTCGATATTATTCCAAACGTATAATGCGGTGAGATTTTCAAAACACACAAATCCGGATTGATACTCCTATGCTGAAATATATTGTAATGGGGACATGGATTTATTACAGATGATCTGTGGAACGTAAACCATAGATTTCTTCTGAGTAAATTTTTTAGCTATGTACCTCATGTTTTCTTTTTCTTTGGGAAATTATGTAAGAGATGACTTTACTAATGGGATGATGCTATGGTGTCCTCGGTCATTTTGGGGACATCGTAATTTTTTGCATAACTTCACCATTATGAGCATAACTAAAACCATTATAAGCATAACAAAACCCAAATAAGGCATAACCAAAGAATATCCAAAAAACCAACCAAGGCATAACAAACAAGTTATGTTTTGTTATAGTTTTGTTATGCTTGTAATGAGTTTTGGCTATGCTCATAATGGTTTTATTATGCCAAAAATTACGGTGTCCCCAAAATGACCGGGGACACCGAAATCATTCCCTCCCTTACTAATGTGTGTGGAACATGATATGATGCGTCATGAGAAAATAAAAAATGCTCAAGGTTTGATGTAATCGGAGGGAGAAAGGTTTAGTTTGGAAGAAAGAAAATGTGGAAGGTTTATAAGGAAGTAAAAGACCTTTTCAAAATTGAATTAGAATCATAAGCAATCAATACAGTGACAGATAGAACACTTGGTACAAGGGATTTTTATGAAGAAAAATGTGAACGGAATTGATTTCAATCTCTTTTATGTCTGTCCACTCTAATGTCTTTTCGCATCGGTATTCTGAGAGCAGCAAATTTGTACATATATTGCCAAATATTAGGTCTGTCTCCACTCCTCTCTGCCCATACCCCAATTATTGGCGGGTTCTGTTATTGTTGTGTTGCTACAGACTTTAGAACTACATTTCGCGAAGACACAAGGGTTATTAGGCTGTATTTGGACTTCGGATTTGTGAAGGAGAAAAAAGAGAGAGAGGTTTGTTTCTTCACTACTCACGGAAAGACGATGATGTAGAATTTGTCTTTCGTCCCTTTTTAAATATCCAATTTTGTAAATCCAATTTTTTATTGAGACATCATTATTATACTTCAAAAGTTCTAATATGGAGACATCATCATTATACTTTTTTCCACCAACTTTTCAAAAAAGAATTTGCTCAAAAGGACAAAATGAAAAATTTACCAATTGTTACCCACTAACTTTTTCAAATGAACACTTACTAGACAGCCCAAAATAAAATATTGGACCCTAAAAAAGGGACGGAGGGAGTAACATTTATTTTCTCTTCACAACAAATTCATTCACAAATGGAAGATCCAAACACGACCTTAAGCAATAAATCGACAAGGAAATTTGTTGGTTTTCTGGGCCAAATACTAGGTCAAAATGTTTGGATCTTTTTTCTTGCCAAATCAAAATTAGCTGAATTTCATTGCTTTCCAAACAGTCCCTAGGCATATACTAAATGATACCAGTAGCAGTTAATCACGGTATAGTCATACATAGGAAAGTGACAATGGGATATTATAAGTTTCTAGGTCATCAGATTCCTCAAACAACAGAGATAGACTTTAGCCTCACATGACAGGGCACTGCAGTTGAAAAAGGCTTGAAAGAAACCACTGATTAGGTGAGTACTGTAATGCCATCACAGATCTAATCAGATTTTATTATTAGAATTAAAAAGAAAAGAAAAGAAAAGAAACCACCTGCTCTCAACTTTACAATTGTATGGATCCCAAACAAGAAGACTTTTCAGGCTGTTGGTCAATGACATGGATGATTTTGAGCTCTTAAAATCTTGAGGGAATCCATTTTCAGATAAAGTAATAGCTCATATAAACAAAATCTAAAATGATCTCTAGAAATAAAAATAACCCATTTCCTTTGCACCAGATGAATTGGGATATCTCCATGTGTCGACCCTCATGTGATGCAAACTAAGACACATTACAATCTCATTTGACGATTCAAGCCATTCATTTTGTACAACTCAATGTGTTATCGTTCATGCTAAAAATCATGTCGATCAAATACAGGTAAGGCTTGGTCAAACTCTCTCTCTAAATGAATGGTCAAAATCTGGCCGTCCATTTCTCTTATTACAAATGTGTTTTGATATTAAATGAATGGTCAGAGTCTGGCCGTCCGTTTCTCTTATTATAAATGTGTTTTGCTTAGATGAATATCGATGTCAGAACATTGTAAATTTTTACAAGAATAATATACATCTCGAGATCTGTAAATAAACTGTTCGAATCAACAAATGAGATCATTGTGAGCCTTATTTGTGTCATACAAGGGACCAAGTGAGAGATATCACATGGGAAGACCATTGACTCAATTATCTAGTGATTGGTGGAGTCATTTCCAAAGTCCATTGAGTCCACATTACTCATTTGTTTTTTGGGTATTAGGTAGGATTTCCTTCTCAAACCAACAAAAGAAAAACTAGTCATCATTTCTTTGTAAATTGCAGTGTAACCACCCTCGTAGACAATGAGCTTTTGAGCTTTCTAGAAAAATCTCATAGGATAAGATTACACTGTAGTCTTGCGATAAGATCACCATCAAGTCATGTCTTGGGATAACTTTACTCCAGGATTAGTATGTAGTCTTGGGATAAGATCATCATAGCAAAGGATTGACAAATTTGGATGGCACCTAATCCTAAACTGTCATTATCGATTTGACACGCTCTATAATCATCTGATGACAGGAGGTATGACCGCAAATTTATCTAAACCTGAGGTGATGCAAATATAGTGATGATTCATCCTAGCAAACCAAGCATTGTGGACAATCCATGAAGTAGGGCCAGTAGCAGGTTTTTTGCCTTTTTTTTGTTTTGTCTTTATTTAAAATTTTGGATAGAAGTCATAATCTTTTATTTTTTCTATTCCTCTCGTCGAAACGAATCAATAATTCACAAAAATTTGACGAAAAACTAACAAAAGTGAAAAATTTGAAATAAGGGCAAAAAAAAAAAATTTGTGCATGATCTAATTTGTTTCAAGGATACTACTCTAGAACTCCTAAACAATTCATGAAAACCTTCCAGTTTGCAAAAAAAAAAATGAAATTCTGGTTGAAGACTGCTTTCAGATTTTCCATGATCCAAAACAACAAAAGGAGCACAGAATCCACACAAAAGGAGAAGGTATACAAGGTTACACCCAACAAAAGAAAATTATACAGGTACATATTGCTCATGGACCTTGGACCAGGGCATAAGAAACTTGCATACTCCCAATCTTCTCACTGGCTTGATACAGCAACAATTTCTTCACCCGGTGCTGATTCAGCAGTGGGAGACTTTTTCGTGAGGGACTTGGGAATATCAATGTGATCTTGCAAACAACGTTGTTGAGGGTGCGACAAAAGTATACACATATAACGGAACAGGACACGAGACAAACCCTGGCCACTTTCAAAGATGTAACCCTCGAACTCTGTGACATGCTCAAGGGCATCAACAAGTGAATCATAAACCTTCTGGGGACAGTTGTCAGGCCCCGGTTTGTCGTGAAGGTAAAGCACATCCAAAGTGAAGATTTTCTGGTTTACAGGCCATTGGTGGTGTGGTTGTGTAGACGATCTGCAGTAGATTAGGATCTGTATTGTGACAGAAAAGGGTAGATTGTGTTGGATTCAGTAGGAGAACAAAAACTGTATCACCTAAGATGAATTGTAAAGTGTAAATGATATCTTTGCAGAACGTGGATATTAATGCTTGTTCAGATTAGTAATTCCCCCACACCAAAAAAAAAAAGAAAAAGAAAAGAGCAATGATTCCCAAAATAGAAGCAGGAGTCACTACTCAGTTCTTGGATGTAAGAACTTTGCTTAGGAAAAAACACACGTCAAATTTGGTTCTGAAACATGAGGAAGATAGACAGAAGCACTACTTACCATTTGCGTAGAATGAGGACATGATGAAAATGGCAGCAACCAATAAACGGCCTAGCTTGGATGGTTCTAAGGCCCAAGCCTTAGTTAGGCATATGCTAGATGATGTAATGCCTAATTGGGATATTAACTAGACATTGGCTCGAACATTTAAGGCTGTGCCTTTTCATGAGCCTTGTGACTTTTCAGTTCGGGAAGTTTGACCACATATCAATGCATGCAACCATTAGATAACACATTCATCCTACCCAGCCATCTAGGGAATAGGAACAGTCTTTGGTATTAAACACATTAGGAGCCTATAAATTGAAGAACTTCAGGAGAAATAAAGTTATGATGAATGATTATATACAAAATCCTGCAGCTTTAAGCTTTTAAGATTGTGTGATGCAATCCTTCTTTCTTTGGTGTGAACCGTGTGATGCTAAAGAGGCCCTAGGTGTGATGCCTAAGGTTGTCTAGGTGTGAGGCCTAGAATTCTTCTCTCTCTACCGTTCACGTCCACTGTTCACAGCCCCAAAACAGCTCTGTTTTCTTTGTGTTTTGATCATCCTAATCTTCTTTCATCTCCACCCAACACCAACAAAGGAGGGTGGCAAAAACAAAACTAAGTAGGATTATTTTAATATCTGAAGTTGGTAGTAAACTTATGTACTTGAAGCCAGCTACACAAAAAGTCTATTTCCTGCCACTAGTTATCACAGATATTTCTCTCTCTCTCTCTCTCTCTCTCTCTCTCTCTCTCTCTCTCTATATATATATATAT
>BPLS01000627.1:32890-62039 GCA_019656275.1 Rhododendron kiyosumense
TAAGATGTGTATAAGAGACAGCCCCCCCCCCCCCCACACACACACACACACACACACACACAAAAGTGAGGAGACAATTGAGGCTCAGATCTTTTTTTTGATAGGAAGAGGAAATCGTGTTCCCACCATGGCAGCAACAACAGTTACCCTAATCGAAGAGAGGACCATCAATTCTCTCCCACAGGCCCTCCGTGTTTGCCTCGCCAAGAAAATGGGTTCCAATTCCTCAATACATGACCTCGAGATATATCATCACAGCCTCACCTATACTACTTCAAAATATACTCCCTCCATCATGAATTGTTTGTCCACAATCCACATGTATCCATGCAAATACGCAAAGGGCTGTTTTCTGAACTGAAATCATAGGCTTTGATGATCTGATTAAGGGATAATGATCATCAAAATAAAGTGAGGGGCAACCACCCTTAAAACATCCCTTCCCACCACTTGAGCCTCATTCTTTGAGTTCAATTCCTCGAATCCCTCCATGGTATACATCATCAACAGCAGCAGAACTGCAGAAGCAACTAAAGAAAAAGGAAATGGAAATGGAGGCACAGTTGGGTTTGCTCAAAAACCAAATCCTACAAACACACGCACCCTAGATGGAAATGAAAGGGCTGTTGATTTTACAGATGGAACTGAAATTCATAGGCTTTGATGATCTGATTAAGGGATCAATATCATCTGTTTTACACAGAGGGGCAACCACCCTTGGAAGCATCCCTTCCCTCTGCTTATTAGCCTTGTTCTCTGAATTCAGTTTCTGAAGCATCCGAAATCTTAATCGTAAATCGAGCAAAGCTCTGGCAACAATAAGAACAGATACATCTTTGCGCTTGGGGCAATGACGTAGCTAATGAGGTAATAACCGAGGCATGTCAATTGCAAGTTGATAACTATTTCCAAAATGATAAGAACAGATACTGCTCTCTGTCTCACTCTCCCTCTCTCTGGAGGGTAGACACGGGGTTTGATTTGAGACAACGATCAAATGCAAGGGCTTTCTATGTAATTGTCCCAAAGATTACATGTGTCTGCCCCAAATTACGAACCGATCAGAATTAGAACCACCCCACAATCTTTATCATCAATCAGAATTCAGAAACTTTTTCCCAGAGCTGTTTGGGGAGCTTCTAAGTGCACACCATTTTGATCATCGCCTCAGTTTAACCAGCTTCGCTAAAGCACAGCAACAAATTGATGAAAAAGGTGAGGCTCAGATCTGTATTGTAATTGAAGACAAGAAGGGTTTCCCACCATGGCTGGGACATCAGTTGCCCTGCCATGAAATGGGTCCCATCTTCTCAACATATGAACTTGAGATTAATATCATCACAGCCTCATAATTAAGAAAGTTCTACACACTCATGGTTCTGGTATATAGTAACAAATCAAGATCCTCCAAGGTCTCAGGTTCGAAACTGTGTTATTAACTCTTGTGGGGTCAGTCCGTACCCGGCTTTAGTCGGAAATCCCGCTAGTGGACAGTAAGCTCGGTCCCAAGCATTAGTCAAGGTGTGATAAACAGACCCAAACATCCTGAGTAGTCATGAAGAAAAAGGGGCTATTGATTTTGGTTATGGGACAGAAATCATCGACTTTGATGATCTGATCATCAAGGGATGACCAAGACCGCCATTAGGAATCAAAAACCGTTGGCCAAGCATGCTTGCCATGCGGGACACCAATGCGTGTCATGCCTTGCCTAGCCTCGTGACAAGCACATGTCGTTCCTTACCTTACTTAGCCCAGTGACCGACACATGTCGTGCCACGCCTTGCCTTGCCCAGCAACATGTTGCCATGGCACAACATTGCCGAGCCCACATGACATTTGCTTGGCTGTCTGGCTTCAATTCCTCGTGCAAGCACATCCCATGGGAAATGCTCAAAAAAATGACCAAAATACCCCTGAAACGGCATGTTCTTTTAACTGGTCTAGGCAAAGCATTGCAGGATGATTGCTTGCCATCAGGCCATCTAATTACAGAGAGGGTGAACCATCCTTAGAAACATCTCATCACCTTATTAGCCTTATACTCTCAAATTTGTTTTTTGGACAACGTAGTCTCAAGTTCATTTCGTCACACACCTTTGATCTCTATATATACTACAAACTGCTGAACTTGTGTACAATATGACATTAAACTCTCTTAGAGGACCATAAGAGCATCTCCAACACAAACTCTATTGCTGTGTTACCCACAACAAACAACTTCCCCATTGCCAAGAGGCCTTTCGCCCAATGGCATCAAGGGTGCACTTAAGTGCCAGGACAAAGGAGGTCAGGAGTTCAACTTCACATCCAAGGTTAATCTAAGTTATCAAACTATTGTAACATTACTGACTTTCACCAATCAAACAGAAAAAAAAAAAAAAAAACAAATAAAACAAATAACTTCCCAATACCAAATAGCAAAAAGATAAGTTAACAATGCCGATCAAAAATAGAAGACGACAAGTTAACAATCAAACAATCCCAATAATGGAATCATTGGTTTTCGTATCTTAGAACAATCAAAACCACATTTCCTACTCAATGGAACCCCTAATGCAAATCAAAATAGGATAGTAAGCCCACTTTTTCAAATAAACTATACACATATATAATATCTACGCGCGTGTGTGTATTTGCATTCTTATATTAAAGACTAAGGGTGGATTTTGTCTAAACTATGAGTAGTGCCCTTTCACATATATTTTCCTAAATTCTTTTACATTCAAAATAGTTTTTTTAAAACTCAATTTAAGTAACACTATAAGTGTAACACCCTCCCACAACCACCACCACCACCACACACACACACAAGTGATAAGAGGAGGTGAGATTCAGATCTGTATATTTAGAAGAGAAGAGGAAATTGTGTTCCCACGATGGCCGCAACAACAGTTGCCACCACTGAGAGAGGACCATCAGTTCTCTCCCGCGTGCCCTCCGTGATTGCCTTGCCAAAAAATTGGGTTACAATTCCTCAACACATGAACTCAAAATATATATCATCACAGCCTCTACTATGCTAGGTAAAACCGTAATAATAATATAATATACTCCCTCCATCACAAATTGTTTGTGCACACTCAACATATACACACAAGCACACAAAGAGCTGTTATCTGAATGAAATCATAGGCTTTGGTGATCTGATCAACGATCATCAAATTACAGTGAGGGGCAACCTCCCTTAGAAACATCCCTTCTCACCGCTAGGGCCTCATTCCTTGAGTTCAATAACTTGAATTACTCGGTGGTACTTGTTCTCTCTCTCTTCTATCTGTCTATATATCCATATATATCGGCGTTAGCAGCAACAAAAGCAACTGAAGAAAGGAAATGGAAGCATGGATAGGCATGGTAAAAAAACCAAATCCTACAAACAAAAACGGACAACCTAAGATGGAATGATGGCGCTGTTGATATTACAGACGGAACATAGGCTTTGATGATCTAATTAAAGGATCATCAAGATCCTCTTTCTTACATGGAGGGGCCACCCTTAGAACATGCCTTCTCTCTGCTTATGCCTCATTCTCCGAGTTCAGTTTATGAACCACCCCAAAGTCTTAATCCGAATTTTAAACCAAACAAAGCTGCAGCAATGATAAGAGCAGTTACTTCTCTCTGTCTCACTCTCCCTCTCTCCGGAGGGTCGACACGGGGTTTAATTTGAGATACAAATCATATGCAATGGTTTTTTATGCAAGTGTCCCAAAATATATACATGTTTGTCTACCCCAAATTACTAATCGATCAAAATCAGAACCACCCCAAACTCTTTATCATCAAACAGAAACAGTTTACAAAGAGCAGTTTGGGGAGCTTGAGAGCTTCTAAGTGCACACCATTTTGATCATCGCCTTGGTATAACTGGCTCCAATGAAGTTTGGCGATATATTGATGGGAAAAAGGTAAGGCTCAGATCCGTATTGTGAATGTAGACGAGAAGGGTTATCCCACCATGGCTGCAACATTAGTTGCCCTGCCATCAAAATAGGTCCCATCTTCTCAGAGTTGAGTTTTGTTCACCCTCCACTTAAGAGGGTGAACATTACCATCCTTCCTATTGGTTGAAAGTGTGTGGATCCCACCACAAAGTGATGTCATACTTACCAAAAAGTGTATTGCACGGGTGGGACCTACACCATTTCAACCAATAAGAGGGAGGGTAATGTTCATCCTCTTTTAAGGAGGGTAAACAAAATTACACTCATCTTCTCAACATGTGGACATGGATTAATATCATCACAGCCTTTTATAATTGAGAAACTTACATGTACTCTTGGTTCAGGAAAATATACGAGCGTCTCCAACAGACCCCTACTGCTGGGTTTGCCACAACAAATCACTTTCCCAGTATCATACCTTTCTCCGCCTTTTGGAGAAGATCAAGTGTAGTATCTGCCGTCTTATCAGTTTAATAATCAAACAACACCAATAGCAGGATAATTGGTTTTCCAATCTAAGCACAATCAAAACCACAATTCCTACCAATGAAACCCCTAATGCAAATCAAAACACGAGATTAACCCAACTTTTTCAAATCACACACACAGCAGAACCATTGGGTTTCCTGTCTAAGAAAATGTAAACCACATTTCCTACTCATTGGAACCCCTAATGCAAATCAAAACAGAAGATTAACCCAACTTTTTCAAATCAACAATATGTGTTTGTAAATTATACAAGTGCCCTTTTGTTTTGTTGGTTTGTTTTTATATTTTTTGTGAATTTTAAATCATACTTTGTTAAATGTACATTCATCTTGATGAGAAAAATCTAAAAGCAAACAAGAAAAAATATGAAAAAACCTGCTCTCTTTTTTTGCATTTTTTGGTCATTTCTTAATTTTTTTTCCAACCTCCGTCCATGGATAATACTTGTTTATTACTCCTGTGGAAATTCGAAAACAATATTCAACACCAAATATTCTGCAAAAATCTAAGAAAATAACTTCATCAAATACCAAACCGTATCTCGATGTTACGGCAACGCAAAGGTGAGGCTCAGATCAGTGAATAATATCAGGCGACAAAGTGACACCGTCGTGGCTGCAAACACAGTTACCTGACGTGAGAGGGAAAATCCTCTCTCCGTTGGCCTCCGGGCTGCCCCGCCAGGAAACGGGTCGAACCCCGACGTCTGATCTGAACCCAGATCAAAGACTTATCGTCACTGCCTCGGAAAAAAGACCGAATACCCCTGAAAACGCAATGAACCAGTCTCGGCAAGGCAAAGCACGACTGACTCTATCGAGCAGAAACTAGATTTCCTTGGCCGCTTGGCTTCGGGTACTCACTGCCTCTTAGAGCGGTGGTGATGGTTGTATTAGCTGGTGATGATCCAAAATGTCTCTCCTCTCTCAACACACACACACAGATGCGTGCATGTATATGTTTATATATATGTATATGTATATATGGACGTATTTCCAGTTCCAAACAACTGCCGGAAGACAGCTGAAAATCAGATGTCAGACACACGCACCCAAAGGGCTGTTGATTTGGGAGATGAAATCATCGGCTTGATTTGTGCATACACAGAGAGGGGCAACCACCCTCAGAAACTCCCCCATCTCTCTCTGAGTTAAGCCTCCTTCGATTCTGGGTTTAGGGCGAAATGAAGCTTGGGAGTCCCAGGCCTGTAATTGTACGGGGACACGGGTTTTGTTTCGCAACAATGCTACTCATGCAATCATCCAAACACAATAATTTACACAACTTCTCACATACACGTGAGGTCCACATATCGTAACGTGAATGGAGCCCACGCATATGTTAGAAATTGTGTTTGATATTGTGTTTAAATTATTGTATGAGTATCATTTTTGTTTCGCATATTTTATGGAAATTTTTCATAAATGGAGTACTTTGGAGTAAACAAATTGATGCTTTGTTTTTAGAAATTTTTTTTTATTAGAGTAATAGGAATAATAAGCGAAGAGGAATAAGAAAAAGAAATAATTAAAAGTACGGGAAATCTTTTAAAAAATATTTTTTAAAAAGTAAAACAAACAAAGCAGAGTAGCTTCATTTATGTTGAATTTTGAGGTGGGTTTCACACAATGCAGTTCTTCTTCTTTTTTTGTACAGGTGAAAATTTTTGAAAAATCTGTTCACACAGACAAATTGCATATAAATTGTGCACAAATTTTATTATGGAACCCACCATGAATCTCATACAAATAATTCGAAACGTTCATTACATGTAAAATACTTTCTTAAGAGTTCCCATTAGGAGTGTGAAAAATCCGTGTACCTATGAACCCTACTTGACCTAACCCAAAGGGTCTCGGACGGATGCAAGTTTACTTTCTATTAAAAATCAGATTTCGATTCGGGTTGGTGCATTCCTTGCCCGTTGGGTCGGACCCGACCTGACCAATTCATAAAGCTCAAATCGGTTTTTGGTCGGACCCGACCCGGCGTAAAAAATCGAGCTCGCGGATAGTTCTTACCACCTGTGCGGTTCGGTTTGCGGGTCTAAATATTCTTATCCGACTATTGTCAGTTTTCGGGTTCGGATTTGGGCAAAAAACCGACCCTCACCCCCAGTTCCCACGAAAATTCAGCTCAATCCAATCATCTAACTTTTTCATTATCCGGAAAAACCTGAATGAAAAGTTAGATGGTTGGATTAAACACCTATAGGTATCGGATTGAGTTGATTTTTATCGGAAATCTTTGAAAAAATATTTTACATTTAATGAACAGCTCGGATCATTTTTGTGACACCCGTGATGGACCCTACAACAAAATTTATACACAATCTGTGCGCAAATGTCTATGTGGTTAGCAGCACTGGAAAAATTTGAACACCATCAGTACGACACGAACTCAACACAAAGACCATCGAGATATAGCATTCGGATCGATCATTTTTACACGAACACAATTATGACATGGAATGAATAAGAAATATACTCAAACAAGATGCGACATGATACCAAGTAAGGGTCATCATTTAGCCCGAAGGCCCACGACGCATTCGAAATCCATCTGGCCCTTCGGGCTCTTACCTGATCCAAGCCCGTCCAACAGGCGGGCTACCCCAACCCGAAGTTTTCATGGGCAAAACTTGGAGCCTATAAATTTTTACTCAACCTAGCCCATAAGCCCACCTGCAAGACCTGTCCGATAGCCCAAAAATTAATGGCCTTGGGAGCATACCCATTCATTCCTTATGCTGTTGAAAACTAAGCATATGCAACTTTAATGCATACCATTCCCATCCAAATGTTCCACGGCAAAAAAAAAAGAAGGTTTGAATGTTTTTTATTTATTATTTAATCATTGTCATTTTCTGCTCGGGACAACAATTTAGGAGTGTAGTATTTACCAAAAAAATTAGGGGTGTAGTTTTTTCACGCAAACCTTGTAAGTTTTCTTTTTTCCACCCTTCTTTTCAAAATTTGTGCGGCCCGGTCCATGAGCCCGCCCGAACTTTGGCTAGCTAGCCCAACAATTGGGCTAGCTTGTAGGCGCGCTTAGGCTTCAACTTAAGAAACACAGCCCGACACGCAAAAAAGAATAAAGCCCGCTTAGTCCAGCCCACAAGTGGGCTTGGGTAGTGACTTGACGGACTGGGCTCGCTCGCCCAATGATGACCCTTACTATCAGAGATAACAACCATTAGCCCATACGTGTATTCCTTAAGGATTAAGATAGTTTTTGATTCTTTCGAATTTCCCAACCAATAGAAGATTATTTTCTAAAATCATGCTTTGTGAACTTGTAAAGCCAAACATTACTGGCAAGACACACATAATATAATTATACAATTCATCACATAATTTGGTTGTTGCTCGAATTAGAGTTTTGGATCGGTATGCATCGTTTGTGGTATTCGAAATGAAGCTTTAAATTAATTAAAATGATCAACCAATACTCTTTCATCATTTCGATCTAATTATAATGTCTTTTTCCATAATTTAGACCTAGAGTTTTAGTCTACAATTGGTACTCATACTTGCTTCCATGACTATTGGTGTTTTTTTTATTTTTTATTTTTATTGTTTTATCTAAAACTAGTCAAAAGTATTTAATTTTAAGAGTTATGCTAAGTTGTGGCTTAAGGCATTTTTTAATAGCATAATTTGGTTATTGTTGATTAATGGTACTTTTTCAATGGCATTTTTGTTCTACCCATCTAACAAACAAAATCTAATCGTATTGAGCCTGATTTTGCATGTAGAGGTGACAATTCAACTTAGACCCCCCTGACCTTTGATTGGATTGAATTTGGTAAAATGTTGATGGTATCAGGTCAAGGGATAATTGAAAAAACCCTATCGGGTTAGGATCTGGGTTGGGCAGACATTCTCCTGTCTTGAATCTGACCCAATTATTTTAGTGCATGAAAATGTATTTTTATTCTTGTATTCTCACCCCTACAACTAAAATATCACATAATATATTAACCATTTATTCCATTTTGCTTTTGTATTAGTATTTTCTTGAAAATTTTTGTTATTTGTGCTCACTTATTTTTTAGTCTAGAGCATAATTTTGTCATACATAAAGAAAAAATAAAAGCGGGCCGGGATACCCATACATTACCCAGGGCGGGGGTGGGGCTAAATTTTTGAGTTGGGACATGGCACAACTCGTCCCGCCCCACCTTCTTGTCATTTCTATTTGCACGCAAACCATTCACTAGTAACACTAAAAAAAAAAAAAAAAAACCATCAAAGCGAACCGTTTGGAAGCCCTTTAGGCGTTTTCTTAGTTCAAGAAGGGAAAAAATTCGAACCGTTTAGGCATTGATTATGACGGTTTAGAGCATCTCCAACCCATCATCTAAAACACAAAAATAGATAATGGATGTGACGTATTGAGGGGAGATTTAATAATTTATTCATTCTTTTTGCACTTTATGAGAGAATATTAGAGGGACCTATGATACTTTTTAGATATTTGGTCTCCAAAATGGGAGTAGGGTCTATTTTTTGAGACCCAAAAGTAAATTTGGGGACCAAATTTATAAAGAGTACTATGGATCCTTCCAAAATTATTTCATAAAGTGCAAAAAGATGGAATAAATTATTAATTCTCCCTCAATATGTTACATTCATTATCTATTTTTTGTGTTCGGTTTTGCTATTGTTAACCCATTGCACTAACGATAAGCGCACTAAAAGACAAGAAAAATATGTATTTCTGTATACTCTTTACACCATTTGATACACATTTATACACTTATTATTGTCCGCGTATTTTACTGATTTTTAGAATTTTTCATCTTCAATCCATCAAAAATAGAGGAAGGAAGTGACACATTGAGGGGAGATTTTGTAATTTATTCCCTTTTTTCTTCACTTTTTGTATTTTTTGGAAGAATATTTGAGGGACCCACCGTCCTTTTTTGAGTTTGGTCCTCCAAAAATAAATTTGGTCCTCTAAAAATGGAGGACCAAAAGCAAATTTGGAGTATGAAATTTCTCCAAACTCTAAAAAAGGACGGTGGGTCCTTCAAATATTCTCCCAAAAATTACAAAAAGTGAAGAAAAAAGGGAATAAATTATAAAATCTCTTCTCAATGTGTCCCTTCTATCATATATTTTGGAGGAATAAGGATGGATTGGAGATGCTCTTGGAACTTGGTTGGAGATGAAGGGTAAAAAGTGGAAAGCACTAATAAACGAGTTTCCTCTTCTCTCAAGCAAAGGTAAGTTCTGGTTTCTTCCATTTCGCTCGTAGCTGCGATTTGATCTCGAGAGAGAGAGAGAGAGAGAGAGAGAGAGAGAGAGAGAGAGATATGGCTTGCGTGCACGACCATAGCTGCGAAGATCACGATTGTTCGTCAGATTTTTCTCTTTACAAACATGTAGACCTTTCCAAGGTTAAACTTCCATCCCCCTACGCCGTTTTCATCGCTTCCATTTTCTCATTCTGTTGCCTGGATGTGTTCATACATGTCTCTATTTAGTGATCTCTTTCGTTTTGATTTGTCATTTGGGGAAAATCGGCCCATCCAACCAGAAGTTTCAGTTCTCTTGTCACGCCTGAAAAGTTAAATTATTAGTTGAAACAGTGAATGTGTTCTCCGAAAGTGATTAATTTTTGTTGTTGCCTTTTTTTCCCTCTGTGGTGGCTGTAAATAGTTGTACCGAGGCTGAGCCAAGCTGTTCGAGTTTGAGCTCGGCTCGTTTACTAAACGTGCCAAAAACTCGAGCTTGGCTCGTTTACCCTTAACGAGACGAGCCGAGCTAATTTACTTAAATAGCCTCTTTAAACGAGCCGAGCCTATACAAACAAGCCGAATTGAGCTTTTGAGTACTGAGCTCGGCTCATTGAGCAACAAGCCAAAACTTGAGCTCGAGTTTGGCTCGATTACTAAACGAGTTGAGCTGAGTGTTGATGAGCCGAGCCATGAGTTGCTCATGAGCAGAGCGGTTGTTTGCAGCCCTAGTTGTACGATGTAAAGCTAAAAAACGGAGGCTTCTAAGAGTTTTAGGTTATATCATTTGACGATGAGCAACTTGATACTAGTTTTTTCGGGATGCGAGGTCCCTAAAGTGCACGGTATTGTAGTGCACCTTGGTGAGGCTCGTCGAGATATATGATCATGATATCCGAAACGCTCATTTACAGAGTTCGCTGAACACTTAATTTGCATGACAAATTGGAGCAGTTGGATATTTATAACCACATGATTGAGATATATTTGTCTTATGGGTCACTTCCTAAATCACACTAAGCGTCCATTTTCCAACGACATATGGTGTCTGAACATGTAGTTTCGGACGTCTGATCAACCTGATTTTAGTACAAACAAAGTGCTCTACGAACTTTGTAAAAATGGAGGGTTCAGATCGTGATTATGCTATCTGGAATGGCTCCACCAAAGTGACTGTTAAACGTTGAAACTCGACTGGAACAATGAATACATTTCTGTGTGGCTTTTGATAAGAGTTGGATCAAGACCAAAAACAAATCAGAATCTGGGGCTGGTTATTGATATTTTTAGCATGGCTTGGATTCCAAATGCTAAGAGGAATACCCTAGCTCTAGAAGTAGAGAACAAGAGTTCAAGAAACAGTGGTCACTTTGGATGAGAAGTATCTCAAGAAAGTTGCAACACTGACTAGTTCATGAAAGGCTAGTTACAAGTTGCAGGCATCCATCTCAGAAACAGTTGCTTACACAAAACCACCTCCAGGGTTTAGTTTGATAAGAACTTGTAAAGACTGAAGACTCAGAATCCCTTGATTACAATACTTGAAGTCGTAATGCATATTGTTGCCAAAATAGAAAAACAGTACGTTACTAGACAATTTGATTCAAAAAATCCTGCTTTTAAATTATATTCTGTTCTCTTCAACAGACCACCTTTCCTTTTCAAAACTGGCTTCACATGTTACCTGTGTTATGGAGGTCTAGAAGACCACCTTTCCTTCTTTTTATTTTTATTTTTAAATGTCTGTGAGTTCTACTCAGATGTATATGCTTCGTTTTGCACATGCATTTCCTGTGCCTTTGATTTCTTCTTTTAACATATTGTCTTGTTTCTATTTCAAAAAATGATGGTCGTTCGCTTGTCATGTGCTTATTTGGAAAATCTATGAATGAACTTATTATGATGAAACATTGGTTGTGCAATTTAATCTCTTGTAAGACGCTTGGGTTATGAATTTATGCACTTAAAAACAACTTTTGGAGCTTGAGACATATAATTTAAGCATGCATTTAAAGTTTAAACAAATGCATGTTGCAATGGATTCAGTAAGGCCCCAAATGAAGTATTATAAAACTTTATTTGTGTCGCTTACATTTTTTAACTTGCATTTATTATCAAATAAATTCATGTGTGACTGGTGCTCTTACTAGCTAATAGTTGATTGACTCCATGGAACTTTCATTTGAGACAATGTTGAATATTCGTTGTGAATTTTTCTTTATTGAAGTCATATGCTCAGACGAATAGACGATATGTCAAAATAACTTCTGTTTTGTGTGCCAAAGGTTTCTGCTTTGAATGAGGCTATTACAGGAAGTGTCAAGTCAGTTTTTAGATCTTGGGAACAGCGACTAAATTCTTCTGAGGTAGGTTTTGTGTGTGTGAGGTCTAAACTTCTGTGATATTTGCTTTTTAATCTTCTGCTGCAGCTAAGTGGAGATAGAATTGCATTAACTCACCCGCTTCTTTTTGACATTGTTTATCAAAGTATATGAGCACGTAGTTCCTATTAATGGTTTATAGGAGTGACATTCTTCCTTGACTTATTTTCCAATACAGCTTTGATCGTTACCTAGTCTTTTAGTACGTTCCAAACTAGAGAGAATCTTTCATTGTCTCTTTATATCTACTGTGCCTAATATCTGATTAACCTTGGACATATAATACATAACAGCATTAAGTAGGAAAGATGCTTTCAGGTAACTGCTGAAACTTTGAAGATTTTATTGAGAGGAAAATGCTGTTTAGTAATCGAAATCAAGGAAATCACAAAGGCTTTTTTACATAGAAAGTTGAACACTTCTGGCTTCCTCTTTTCATCATAAAGTACTAAAAAATACCTATTTTATTAGCTTTACAAAGAAAGGTCCACCAAAAGGTTTGGAGTTTCTTAAATTTTGCCCAACATCCCCCTCTCATGTAAAGTTGGTTGCCTCAGCTAAACTATGATTTACATTTTATCTAACTTCATGTTTCCTTTCTCAGTAGTTATGCATCCATTTGGTTACCCTTTGTGGATTTTCATGCTCATGTAGTTACGAGCATAAGCAAAATGCTATGTGCATATAATCTAGTGACATCAGTTATTTTTAAGTACCAGTTACAGCGCATTCAATACTTTCTACCATTTTGATTTGTGTTATAGGCAAGTGCTTTCATGTTAAGATTAGGATATTTGCCATTACCTTGGTGCAAGCACGTGTATATATCTGTGTGTGTGTGTATATATATGTGTGTGTATGTATGTATGTATGTATGTATACGTGGATGCGTGTGCATGTGGTTTGCACCGAAGGACAATGGGCTACGTGGTTTGGGCCAGCTTCTAATATTGTAAAGCCCGAGTGCTTGTACGTTGCAGTGCTTCTAAAGGTAGATATTTTTTCCTATAACAGGGCCACTTGGAGAGCAACGAGGGTGATCCCGAGTTACTAGTTTTCATCCCGTAAGTGGCAACTTTTGCCTCAGTTCCAGCTATTTCCTTTTCATGAGACATTAGGCTGGCTTGTATTTCACTGGACTAGTTTCTTTGGGACTTGCATAGTGTTTTTTTTTGTTCTGGCTAGTTTCTGCTCTGTGGTTATCTTCTTTTTTTTTTGCCTTCACAGTCTTGGTGCACTTTTACTTGTTCAAGATTTTATGCAGGCTGTACTTGTAGATTCATGCATCCTCCAATCTGTTGTTAAAACGTACTCCCTTTGTCCCATTTTCATTGTCCATTATTTTCTTTGTCTATATCTTTTAGTGTGGATCTTGAAAAATATGCAATATGGATCTTGTTTGATAGATCTCGATTAGTTCTATAACACAAAGTTTTCAAAATTATGAAAAACATTATAGATTGAAATTCAAAAAATGACACGCAATTCAAAAAGAGAGCTGCTATATGTATTGACGAGTTTCCCACCGAAATCGTACCGATGGCATCGCCGGGCCGTCTCCGGCCACCGGACGGCCGATCCGAGCGGTCCAAAAATTCTTTAAAAAAAAATGAGGGGGCCCACGCGGGAATAAACGGCATCCGATGTGTGTAGGGTGTTTGATCCAAACATCCTATTTTTCATGTATATATGTATATACATACCCCTCGTTTTTTTTTTAGAATTTTTGGACAGCTCGGATCAGCCGTCCGGTGGCCAGAGATGGCCCGGCAAGGCCGTCGGTACGATTTTGGTGGGAAACTCGTCAGTACCTATAGGTTTTCTGATTCAAAAATGGACAATGAAAATGGGACGGAGGGAGTAAAAGGCTGTTGTTAACTATTGTCTATCTCGTAATCGTGATTATCAGTCCCGAATAGCTTGTTGACCTTCGACCGTAATAAATACTGTATCACACATACGTCAAATGTCGTATCCTTCCATCTTAATGCAAGAAATTGAGCAGCAAATGTCTGGAACTGATTACAGAAAATGCAGTTTATTTCTGCTCCTTTGGGAGGCAGATGATGATTCGCATACCATTTCTTACGTTTTCACGGCTTTATCTGATCACTATTCTACTTCACGCGAGAGGCACTATAGCGCTTGCCTTAATTTGCATCATGGCTTCAGAAGAAGTATTTGTATCTGCATGACATAATTCTTAAAACAAATTGAAAGCCTCTATTTGTCGGTGCTTGACGTGTGAAATCAGTAAATCACAATACATTTTATGAACCCAGCTAACGTCTTGTTCTTAGTGATTGTTGTCTTCGCTCAAACTCTTAAGTTAACCATTCTTTTGTTTTCATGATTGATTCTTGACATTACATCCTTTCTGTGAATCTGCCTTACACCAATCTGGTTGATTGTGGTAGATTTACATCTGATGTTAAAATCAAGAGCATTTCAGTTGTCGGTGGTGCTGATGGAACAAGTCCTTCCAAGATGAGGGCGTAAGTATAGCTTTGTCAGTTTGTCGGCCCTTCTTCTACTGCAATGTCAATATTTTGCAAATTGCAAGCTACGAATACTAGACATGGAGGGCTTTCCTAGATGAGGGGTTCAGTTATCTTTTGTCTGCATGCTATTAGATAAAAGATTGGCTGGATTCTGAAAGAGGACCCCTTGGATACGTTTGGTCATTGGGTTTATCCTGTTAGCATCTTTTTATGTGTGTCTTGATTTTTAGAAAAAATGCTTGGGAATGTAGGTTCATAAACCGAGAAGGTATTGACTTTTCTGATGCTCAAAATATGCAACCCATTCAGGTATTCCTTCATCTTAAGCTAACTGGAGATTTAGGCTTCGCACTATTGTTTTATTACTGAACAAATTGTTAATTGTCTCAGGAGTGGGATTTGGCAGAGAATTTGCAAGGAGTTTTAGAGTACCAGACAAAGTAATTGTTCCTTCCTCTGTTTGGTTTACCTCCTCGTGACTTTTATCAGTGCTTCATTTTGGTCGTGCTCCCATCCTGCATTGGAGATGGAAGTCTTGTGTAAATCTTCTATTTTCAGCATTAAAAGCAATTTTAATTCAACTAGAAAAATGTTTTCTTCTGGAAACACATTGCTTTTAGAAGAAATTTTTCATCGCAAGCACAAAATCTTTCTTTATTATATACCACTGGCATCTGCTTCTAACTACTGCTTGTGAAAAGTTGAATAGGGGTTTGGATTTGACCAAAAAAAAAGAATAGGGGTTTGGATTGGCATATTGAAAGAGTCACAATATCTGTGATTCTATTCTATGTGACAATTTATTCTCTCATATATTTCCCAGAAGTATCATCTTGTCAAGGTTTGTTTTGGTAGCCGATCAATAAAAAAAAGGTTTGTTTTGGTTTCCGTGTTATATCAAGTAGATGCATTGCTGAAAGTAAGGAATAGCATTTCTTTGTCACACTAGACTTCCTTTGACTCTGCTCTATATATGCGTTCAGATATTCTAGATTCCAAGGCGTGGGGAATCTCACATTGCATTTTCCTGATAATTTTGGTGGTGATGCAACTCAGATACATTACATTGGCTTAAAGGGCGAAGCTACACAAGTAATTCTCTAAACTTTAACATTCCCTTGGATATTTGGGTGATTTTAGTGATATATTGACTTGTCCATGAATTAACAGTTGAAGAGGGATGTCGTCGCGACCATTGTTTACGAACTGATGCCCAATCCTTCTGACCACAAGTAAGTGTTCTTAGTTTTGGGAAAAAGTTTTGAAGATTCGCTTCTCTCTACTACATTCTAATGAATAGCAAATGTTAAGAAGTTGCCATCAAATGACAACATTGATTAATCTCTCAGGTTTTTATTCTCGCAATCATACTAGATACACTTGGCACCAATTCTTTTGACACGTGTATCTTTTTTTTGTCTTTTTCTGCACGGTAAAAAAGATACACTTGGCACCTGTCGGGTACTGAGGCTTGGTTGTTGAGAACCTATTTTCTTCTTCTGGGGATTTTCATTTTCTGCTCAAGAATTGTTTATAAATCTCAGCATTTGGTTAAGTAAATAGTGTTTCCATTCTGGTAATTGATACAGCTGGGTAGATTTTTTTTCCCTGACAACCCTTTAGGGCTACATATTCAAATGGTTGCACTCATGCATGTGACCCTCCTAGTGATCAACTTATTTTGTACAGACTTTATCCATGTCATTTGAAATTCTGAGATTGATTTTATGACTTTGACGTTCTTGCTTCCAATTAGCATTTTTTAGTGTCTGGTTGATTTAACGGGTGGCTTGTGAATAGGACAAAAGCTGAAGGTGGAGGGGGCCTTTCGCAAGTGGAATGAAGATTGCATAAAAGCAAGGTTGCATTACTTAAAGGAGTGTATTCCTTGTGTACATTTGGCCACAGGATATTAACACAGACCCTTTGTTCTAGAACTAATCAATTCTACTCGCATCTTTAGATTCTTGGCATTTTTCTTCTTGGTCAGGTTTCTTGTTTTAGATGGAGCAGATGTTACTCAGAAGGATATCTAACTGCTTCTGGAAACACTTCCAGTCGTCAATGAAGAACATTTTGTCAATGTGGTATTCCACTCCATCATTTAATTTCTGGATACATGTTTTGACTGTCACTTTTAAGTTGGACACGATTATATTGACCGAAAAGCGAAGGAAAACAAAGCAAAAGGAAGTTGCATGCGTGGGAATGGTAGCGAGAAAATGTCTAGCAAGTTTTGTGCTGAATTCTGGTTCTCTTTTGTGTTTGTAGCTTGAAGTTTAGACAATGTACTGCACGATTTTTGGGGACAGTATTAAGTCCAACAATCCCTTCGGTCTTTGCCTCTTTGGCCTTTGGATCTATGCAGCCAGGGAGTATTGAGTGTGAAAAAATTACAGGCCCTAGTCCCTAGCCTTACCTCAGTTGTTCTGGGCAAAATCTGTCAATGTCGCAGTTTTCGGATGTAGCTCATGGAATCATGGATTCTCGCTAGGATTTTTGTAGAGAAAGCGCAAAAACATGCAGTGAAATTTGCCATTGATAGAGCAATTACCCCATGAAGAATACGACACTACCGACTTTTCACCCATCCGTCTTTAAAATGTTTTTTGACAAAATTAGGGATTGAATGTTGCTCAGATGAGAAAAGAATGGGAATTTCTTTTCACTTCCTCCTTAGGCACAATTCCTTGAGTTGTCAAATGTGTGCCTTTTCATTTCATACGATGAAGAGATAGAAAGTGAAGTTTCCTTAGACTCTAGTTTACTCTTTTATTGACCAACCAAATAAGCTAAACTGAGATAGAAGTAAAGAGTAAACGGCAAAATGGAATACTAAAAACAGTAAAAATAAATAAATAAATTGCTTCATTTTTTTCCCCACATTTTTTGTTCTTAATTATTTTCTCTTTCCCTTTTCTCACGCCCCACGAGTTTATAGAGAGAGCGAAAGTATAACGGAGAAAAAAACTACTGTACAACTAATTCACTATGTTTCCCTTTTTCTCTATTCCCTCCATAAATTTCCGTCCCAATATAACTATTGCAATCTCTACTTGCTAAGTGAAAGGCGGTAGGAACAAAACTCTGGACACAATTGTAATCATAGCTGTTTGATATACGTGGTCCACATGCACGAGACGGTTTCATACACAATTGTGTTTGAAAGTTGTGCTCCTAAACTTTTTTTTAAAATTTGTATATTCTTTATGCCATAAGTATCAATTACTTAATCTGTTTGCTTGAGCTAAAAGGGGAATCACTATTCATCGAGAGATGTTACATATACTACCTTATACATCATTCACTACATTTTTTGTGGAGCTCATCTCGGGCTTCAAAAAATACCAAAAAATGAACTAGCTAAGCCTAAGATTGTTTGTTTAATTGTTATTATCCTTGTCTAATTACAATATTTTAGTGCTTGCACGGGCGTTCGGCTAAATAAGCAACTTGGCTTATTTTTTTGTCCTTATTCAAATTTTTTTTCGCATTTATTAGTTTTTTGGGGATTATTGCTTCGTCATTACGAGAGGAATCTAAAAAGTAAAAAATTGCTTATTTTCGTCTTTATTCAAAAAAAATTTAATTTCAATCATAATTTTTTACTTTTTAAATTTCTCTTGTCATGACGAAGCAATAATTCCCAAAAAATTGACAAAAAACTAACAAATGCTAAAAAAATTTGAATAAAGAAAAAAAAAAAAACCAAGTGACTTTTATTTAGCCAAACCCCTACCAAAGTTATCGTTTCTAATTCCGTAGTTACTTTTATGAGAATAAGTTCTTTACACTGCCGGTGTAAATATTTGTTTCCTTCAAATGAATTGCATTGCGATATGTGTCAAAACAATGGTAACAAGTAATTAAATATGGCGACGTGGCGCAATGCAATTCATTTAGAGAAAATAAATGTTTACACCGGCGCTGTAAAAAATTTATTCTTTTACTTTTATTGCTTTTAATTATTCAGGTACGCGGCGCGCGCTTTTCAACAGCTAGGGTTTTGACTCTCTCTCCCTCTCTCTCACACACACACACACACTGAGTGGCAGTTACTTAATTCGTTCGTTCATGCTGAAAGCGGAAAAGAAAGTGAAAGAAGAACCAAACTCAAACACTTTGGTTGCGAAACTTTTATCTCGACTTGGTAATATTTTTATCTTGATGATTTTACAGCTTTTGTTTATCTCGTTTTAATGGTTGTAATATATTGAAGAAGAAAAGATTTTTTGTATTAAGGGTGATTATTTGGATTGGATCCTTAATAGCTTTTATTCCAGCTTAATGATTTCATTTTTCTAACGAAAATCTTATTTACCATTACTGATATCGCAAAGAAAAAACGTGTTTGGTGGTTCATCTGGGTATTTTTAGTTATTTTATGGGCTGTTAAAAGGTTTTGGTTGAATTGTTATGTAGAATAGATAATTATTTGCAATCCCGTAGAAAAACAACTAAGCAATTGGAGGAAATTGGTTTGGTGTACATTCAGAGCATTTTTGGTCATTCAAATATGTATTTTGGTTTGGTTGCATGATTCTGATTTTCAATTTTGGTTCTTTGTTTGTGTAGGAAGCTTGTGAGTTGTCTTATTAGGATCCAGTATGCAGGCTTGTAGTGGAACTGCAGTTATGGGTTCTGTTCAACAGCCCGTTTGGGCGAAGGGATCAACTTTCTTCCCGAAAGGGTCCTTTTTCAACGGATGCCCTCATCAAGTTAAAATCGCTTCGGTTAAACCTTGTAGATCTTCTCAACTTGAAGGAAGTTTGGTCACTGGGAGGCCTCCCTCTTCCGTGTCCATCTCTGTGCCTGAAATTGGAGGTAACCATGTTTTACCATCAACCTTTTGTGCGTTTATTGTTTCTTTTTGAATGTAAGTGGACGCAATCTTGATTCAATTCTTTTGATGGGCTTATTTTGATGGCTTACATCTATGTACATTGATACACTTGTCTGAATTCAAATAAGGAATTCGACATGGAATATCTATTTTGAATGTACTGTCACACTGGCGCAATGGACTAGCATAGCAGTTAGAATAGGACATAGGAATAGGAATAGGAATTGAAGTCGTATGTTTCATTTTAGTGTGTTTTGTGCAGTCTTTACAAGTAAAGAAACTTGCTCAAAGTGACTGATACATTATGTTAGTACCAATCAAACCGAGCCTTATGTCCCAATCACTTGGGATTGGCTACATGAATCCTTTTCCTCTATTGAGCTTTGTCAAGGGCCATTTGTTCACATAAATCCATATCTTTGCGCACAACAGCATCTAATGTCAATTTAGGTCTACCCCTCCCCGTAGCATTGCTATCCAAAGCTATCTTATGCGCTCTCTTAACTACTGCATCTTCTGGTCTACGGTAGACATGCCTAAACCACCGTTAGCCTATTTTTCCTCAACTTCTCCTCTATAGCATCAACAATCTGGATTAAATCCTGAAAGGAGAAGGGAGAATTCTGATCACCCAGGTTGACTTTTCTAATTTTTTGTTAGTGAAAGTTGCAACTAACAGAGCACTTGTGTATGACCAGTTATAAAAAATACTTAGCAATGAAAATTACGGAACTATGTTCATGGGACATGCATAACAGAGTTAAAAGATGGGAAGAACAAATTTAACTGTAAATATAACAGAATAACCCTCCTACTTAAGAATCAAACGGTGACTTCAACTGCATCCACCATAGGTTTCAGATATTTCTTCGTTGTATCCAACTTATTCAAAAAGACATCCAGAAACAAGTATTAGCAATGACTGGTACATGCAAAACTAATCAATTATGCTTAGAGAAATCGGGCCTGAGTAACTGGGAGGCTTGATCTTGCGCTCTCCCGCTAGTCCTCCCCACGTGAGGGTGCAACAGGATCAACATGACTCCAAGATTAAATCTAGTCACCGCAGCCTCCTCTTCTAGCGGCAAAGAGGGTATGAACTATGAACCACCTTTGAACCGAGGTTTTTTTTCTTTTGGGGTAAGGTAAAATTTTATTAACGAACCCACATTACACAATTCTGAGGCATACCCCAATCAAACAAAACCAAACATCCCAACAACAATCAAGGCTGTACACGAAAACAACACAAATACAAAACTAAAAAAGACTAAACAACAAAATTACATACTCTCAAAGACCCTAACTGGAATATTCCACGAGGAACACAGAGCTATATTAGATCCTGACTTCTTAATACTTCTCTAGGAGCTCACACAAGCTTGGATATCAGGTCTCACCTTAGATTCCAGCTCTTGAACGTTACACTCATGGCTTTTGAAAATCCTGCAATTCCTTTCTCCCCAAACATGGTATAGGAGGGCAGCCAAAGCAACCTTTGATAACAAGCAGGAAAACTGAGAACCCCTATCAACTTGAGTCATCCAATCCATAATTTGGAGTAATCCATCGAAGGGGCATTGAGGTTGCAGGTCCCTTTGAACCGGGGTTGCCCGAAAGTGTACAAACTTGTATGTAATATTGAGAAATGTGGAAGGGTTTTTGCATGAAAATTGGTTAGCAAACAAGGGGAAATTCCATAGAAGCTTAAGATTCTTTTAGTATATGGGTAGTAGACAGAAGGTGTGGGGTTATAGCCATATGGTGGAGTCATTTTCTAACGGATCTTTTGCAGGTCTATATTTGTTTTTATTCCTCCATGACGCTATAATGAAAATGCATAAAAACCAAGACAATATATGGTCTTCGTTGGGAAACTTTTCTCCTTGAAGTGCTAAATGTTGCAAATAATGTTATTTAGGTAGTGAGAGCAGCTTTGTAGACCATGGGCTCATTGAGGCTGATCCTCATGTTCGCACAATTATTGACAAAGAAAAGCAAAGGCAGTTTAGAAGTTTAGAGCTTATTGCCTCAGAGAACTTCACGTCCCGGGCAGTGATGGAAGCAGTTGGTTCTTGCCTCACAAATAAGTATTCTGAAGGGCTACCGGGCAAAAGGTAAGCATTACCCCTTAGAGGAAAAGTAGTTGGTCCAGTTTGTATTGTCATACTTGTAATTATACAGGCTTCGTATCATGATTTTTGTATTCAGATACTATGGTGGCAATGAATTCATTGATGAGCTGGAAACTCTATGTCAAGAAAGGGCTTTGGCTGCATTTCACTTAGATGGAAAGAAGTGGGGTGTGAATGTTCAACCATTATCTGGTTCTCCTGCTAATTTTGAGGTTTACACTGCACTTCTTAATCCACATGACCGTATAATGGTGAGTTAATTGTTTTCTTCTTCTTGCCTTTGGACATTAGAATACTTCTTTTTGGAACTAACATGTAATATTACTTAGGGTTTGGACTTACCTCATGGGGGGCACTTGTCTCATGGTTTCATGACTCCTAAAAGGCGGGTATCAGGAACATCCATTTATTTTGAATCTATGCCTTATAGGCTTGATGAATCTACAGGTACTGTAGTGTGCAATTAAATTTGAACCGACATTTTTGCTAGATGATCGTTTGGTTTGAATATGATACTAAGATTGTCAGTTTTCAAGCAGGCATTGTTGATTATGACATGCTTGAGAAAACAGCTAATCTTTTTCGGCCGAAACTCATTATTGCTGGTGCTAGTGCCTATCCTCGGGATTTTGACTATCCTAGGATGAGAAAGGTATGATTTCTTCTCTTGGTGTGTCTATTATGAAATACGTTCTTCCCCTTTTCCTTTTTAGAAACCTGTCCTGTGAAGGTTGTCAATTGGTAGCAAATTTGCAGTAATTTATTTTAAAGTTTCCATTGCAACAGTTAATTGATTAGACTTGATTTGCTTTTCATAGATTGCAGATGCAGTTGGTGCTTTTCTCATGATGGACATGGCTCACATAAGTGGACTTGTTGCTGCTTCTGTGGTTGCTGATCCTTTTGAGTATTGTGATGTTGTGACTACCACAACACACAAGGTATGTATTGAACAACTTATGCAATGATTTCCCTACTCATTTGAAATGCTAGATTGCATTATGCTCAACCTTTTGGTTTCCAGACTATAAGTCTAAGCTTTTGGCAGGGCAGCATGAGAATGTTTTGTTGTTGCAGTTAATCATATGAATGCAGTTACGTGTGTATCGGTGTGCTCCCATGCAAGATTGTGTATTCTTACCACCCATCAAGTGTGTTGATGCGATAAAAGAAATCAAGTGTGGATGCGATCTGTGTGTTTAAACATGTGATATTGCCAGGCTATTGTCACCTTATCTAGTAACTAAGAACTCTACTGAAATGCAGATGGGGAATGAGAGTTAGTTGTACATAAATGAACATTGCAATTTATTAGTGGGATGGGGAACAACACAATACATAAGAAAGTTCAACAGATAAAGCACTTATTTTACAGACCAGTAACACACAAATTTGAGGTGACAATATTAAGATTGGCATGTTTCATCATCCTTTTTTCCTCCTTACGTGTGAGCACTTGGAAATTGTTGTTGGATGCTTTGGCATTCAGTTTGTCCTTTTCATGAGTTTCCCTGGAAAATTTTGGTAAATAGCAAAATAATAAAGAGCAGGGGAGATTTATTTGGAATGGTTGTGTGAAAGGGAAACTCTTTCTAATGTCTATAAGTTGATATGCTTGAAGTGATATGCTTGTTTATTTGAAGTGATATGCTTGTTTATCTGATAAATACTCTTCTCTCCAGTCCTTGAGAGGGCCTAGAGGTGGCATGATCTTCTTCAAGAGAGAGCCTGTTCTGGGTGTTGATTTAGAATCTGCTGTCAACAATGCTGTTTTTCCCGGGTTGCAGGTTAGTGGAATACTATCAATTTGTCTGTCATCAGACATGTACATTAGACATTGATCTTTCAACTGGCTGTAGCTGCATCTTTTTCCTGGTTGTCTGCATGTTAGCTTCTTCTCTTTTTTCTTTTTCTTTTTGTAATTACCCAGCAAATAATTAAAATATTGCATCTCTTTACAGGGTGGTCCTCATAACCACACAATTGGGGGGCTTGCAGTCTGCCTGAATTATGCTCAATCCCCAGAGTTTAGGGCATATCAGAATAAGGTATTTGATTTCAACAGAGTCAAAATCTGGCCCAACTGATATCTAACACTTAAACTTATCACAATCTTTTTAACTGCCAATTGACTGTTCACTTGGTTTCGTAGGTGGTTTCTAACTGTAGAGCTCTTGCAAACCGCTTGATTGAGTTGGGATACAAATTGGTTTCAGGAGGGACTGATAACCATTTGGTTCTTGTTGATCTGAGACCATTAGTAAGTTTTAGCTATTCTGTCTTGATGGTGATCAGTCCTTTAATAAGTATGGTTTGTCATGGCTTGTAACAACATTTGGCCGATCGCTGAGCTAACAGACCTTTTGTGACAAATTAAATAATCTAATTCTACTGTTGTATGCTGGCTTAAAGCAAATCATGTGCTATGAAGTCGATCCAACGATTTGATAGAATTTTGCAATGTTCTAAAAGTTGCTAGGCGCTAGTCGGGCGGTCAACCACTTTCGAGCAATTAATCAGATTAATCGGTGCATATTAATTAGTAATTGACGATTAATTGTTAGTCTGACCTAATCAGATAGGCCCCGCTAGCGATTAATTCCTTGTTTTAGAACACTGGAATTTTGAGTTATATTTGTTATTGCTGTTGTATCTTATATCGCACTGTCTGTTTGATTTTTTAGATGAATTCTGAGTTCCATTTGTTACTGTTACTGTTCTTGTATCTTGTATATGGCACCATCTGTTGTTTGATGTTTAGGTTATCAGAAATTTATTTGCTATTTTTAGTAAGAGTTGATTGAGATTGTTTCCTTCAACACAGGGTATTGATGGGGCTCGTGTGGAAAAAATTCTTGACATGGCATCCATCACCCTTAACAAGAATTCAGTACCTGGTGAGTCTTGTCTTCTTCCCTTACCCACTCCCCCCCATAAATTCCTCCACAAGTACGTCATCCAATCGGTACATTCTTTCTCTTGATAAATCCCTCCAAAAAAAAATCCATGATCCATGCACACTTGACATCTCTTATTGTTATCGTTTTCATTTCTTGTACTTGAATTTATTATATCTTGAACACCTTAGGTGATAAAAGTGCACAAGTGCCAGGCGGGATACGCATTGGATCCCCTGCTATGACCACTAGAGGTTTCACAGAAAAGGAATTCATAGCAACAGCAGATTTTATTCACGAGGGTGTAAAAATTGCTCTTGAAGCAAAGAGGTCTGTCTCGGGTTCAAAGCTCCAAGATTTCATGAAGTTTATTGGGTCTCCAGATTTCGCTCTAATGGATCTAGTGTCTGAACTGAGAATGAGAGTTGAGGCTTTGACAACACAATTCCCGTTACCTGGGTTATGAGAGAGATGTTGGATTGCACAGATTTTGCTAGAGGGTGACATCGGAAGAAGTGGGATGGTGTCCTGCTTGTGAAACTAATAAATTATCCAAATAGATAGCTGTGTGATGCTCAATTTTGGAAAGTAGGGATAACTATACTTGCTGCTCAACTTTGTTGTCTCGGAAAAGCAGAGAATTCTGCATCTTTTGATCACAAGGATTATGAGTTCAGATTTGTATTTTCTTTGTTTTGGTACTTCTTTCTTCTGCTGTTTTGTTTGGTAAGGACCATAAGGTTGGGGGTCTGTTTTGATACTCAAATTTGAAGCATCTATTGGTCTCCTGCGTCTTTTCTTACACCCCGATTAATTCTGTGGTAGCATCTCTTTTGAAGTATATGTAGCTCTTCATTCAACATATATCGGTCAATTCTCTATATCGTTCCAATTTTATCTGATATCCCCGAAGGAACATCTATCAATTAATTATTTGGACCAAACTATTGGGGTAACAACCTGGGTTGAGAAAGGAAAATTAATGATCATCACTACAAAATTTCTTGAAGAGTAACTCAATCTCTAGCTGTGAACGCCATGCTATGCTAGTCCAAACGGTTGAAGCATCTATCAGTTAAGTTTTCAATTTATGGACAAAAGATTCTAGAAAAATGAATGTCTTAGGCAAATTTGTTTTTGTTTAGTCCAAATAAACCACACTACCTCTTCCAATTATCCATTCAATGTACTCCTACTGGAGTGGATCGACTAATAAAAGATGTTGGTAGTGATCAGTACTTAGGGTATCCACAATGCCATAATCAAAATTTGATAATCAAAAGTTGCAACATCAGTTTTTGATTATTTATTTAAGAGATTGCTAAGGCTAGCAATATAGATGTTTATAATGACATAATCAAAATTGGAAAATTTACACTTGTCACATCATATTTTCAAACTACAAAAAACTAAAAATTGTGAACAGTAGAAAATAGTTTTGAAACTAATAAAAACTATTTACTAGAAATAGAAATAGTTTTTGAAACTTTTTTTGGAAAAAAAACAATTTGGTAAAATACTAATGTTTTTTCGAAAATATTGTTCGAAAAGAAAGAGAGAGGAAAAAGGAAGAGAGATAGAACATTTTTGTATAATGATTGGTATTAATCAAAAAAATTGTATAAGGATTGGTGTATTTGATTGAAAATATGTAGGGTCTATTAAATTTAATTATTGTCAAAATGTTGCTAGTTTTGGTAATTCAAAGCCCAAAATTTGATTATTTCTAAAGAGATTGTTAAGTTTGATAATAATATTGTGAGACATATTTTACACTAACATCATTAACTTTAAAAATCTTTTACTTTTAGTTGTAACGTCGTGGATACTGGATACTCTTACACTTCTAACATCTCATGATCCAGTTAATTGTACAGGAGTAATTTTCTTTCCCGGTTAGACATTCTTGAGACACGTCTGTCAAACAGTTGAGACATGGGTGTGATTAGAGTAATTATTCAGGGTTCCTGTAGGACCTAGTACTTTTAACTACTACTACTAGTATTTACAGGGCGATGAATTTTGTGGAGGAATGTAATCATAATTTTTCTTGGGAAGTTTGGGAGAGAAAGAACGACTCACATTGTGTGGTCGCGATCTTTTATTTGTAGGGAGTACCATGTAATATTGAAGTTTGGGAGACAAAGAATGACCCACATTATGTGATTGCGATCTTTTATTTATAGGGCATGGCAATGCCATATGGTACTCAAAGAGAACTAAATAATTGTCCGCAGAGATATTTACAAGGACCTAAAAGTCACATAATATGGAGTACTTTTTGCTCTCGATCTCAATCATTGTTCTACGCTTTCACGTTCAGTCCTTATTCTCACAATCTATCTATCTATTTCTATATATAAAGGGAGAGCACAAGTTAGTGTCTTCCTTTTTTTAAGCCCTGTCGTCACAAAAGTAATTTTCAATAGTATTATCCTAATCAAAATCCAAATTTTTTACTTCCAATTTTACTATAACATGAATTAACCTTAGGTTGAATAGTACAATCACTTAAGGCAATTACACATTGGGGAAATTTTTTAAAATGTATACGTATTTTGCGATTATGTTGACCAATAAAATATAACGGACCTCAGTAAATCATTTATTTTAATAATCAAAGCCATTGATTTGGTTGTTATTGGTTATTTTGTTGTTCTTGGAAATTTTGGGCACCATCCAGTTTATTCTTATTTATGAGACTGTTCGATTTGTACAAAAATTCAATATAAGAATGATAACTTATGTTCGATAAAGCTTGTAACGAAAAACAATTTACTTTATTTTTTTGTAGGAATGATCTAATCTATGTTACACAAAAGATAGATAGTTCTGATTTGAAAGAAATAGGTAAAGCAGTCATTGAGTTGGGAACTATAGGACTTTAATACATATGTAAGCATCTAATGTGTTCCAACCATGTGATTGCCGACATCCGATTATCATAGAAGTTGGTGACAAACATAGAATCGACAAGATGTGCAATCTTAACGGTTTAGCTCGGTCATCAGAAAAAATTATTGAACAACTTTCTTCAAAATCTATACGTTCAACCTTATTGTTTGTAAACTAAGGTCTAGTAATTTTGTGTAATGTATAATACTCATATGATCGCAACACAATCACGCGATCGATATTGTAAATTTTGTTTTGCTAGTTGTTTTAATTGTTGTGGTAATTTTTTTGGGTCTATTGGGTTTAGAATGGCTTAATATTGGGACATAGATTCATTATTAGAATTACATTTGACATCCGATTTGATAAGAGATTTAATTCATTTTTTGCATAAGTATTCTAATATTTGTTACGTAAAACATACATGGTCTCGATTCGAAAAAATAGTTGAGGTGGCCGAAGAGTGATGGCGTATGGGACTTTAATGCTTTTGGAAGCACCAAATGTGTTCCGATTATGTGGTTGCCGACATTTGATTATCACCGATTTTGGTGACAATGATTAAATCAACAAGATGACAATGAACATTTTTGATTATATTCAAGGTCTTGTGTTGTAGGCTAATGTACAATAGCCACATGACCGCATCTTTATTACGACGATTGATACCATTAATTTTGTTGTGCTTATTGTTTGTATCATTCGTATAAAATTTCACGTCTAATGGATTTTGAAAGCCTATTCATCGGAACATAGATTCAATATTGTACGTCTGATTAAGTATGCAACTGTAGGAGAATCCCCAAATATTTGAAATTAAGTGCCCAAACTTGGACCACGTGGACGATCCACGGCCAAGCTTAGGGGAAAAGGACGTTGCCTTTACTTTTGGTTCCCTCCAAAACTTCTCCTCTGAACCCCTCAATCTTCCTCAGCACACCACGGCTCCCTCCTCGTCTAACCTCTCAATCTTCCACAGCACACCACCAATTCCTATAACCCCTCAATCTTCCCCAACATACCAGCGATTAGGGTGTCTCCTCTCCACAGTCCACATGGCCCACCGCCATCACCATCCACGCGATGACGCCACCATCTGCCATCACCATCCACACGACGCTGCCACCATCCGCCATGATCATCATCTCCACACGACTGATTTCGCAAAAGTTATTGTGACCTAACTCTATTTCCATCCCCTCACCTCTCAACCCACGCAGAAACTGTTTACCTAAAGTGAAGATCAGTCAACAAATTCCCCAAAATCTCAACTCTCCAGACTATCCACACCATCGATGACTTTGAACTCTCCGCAGCCCCCACCGCCATCACCATCCACACGAGTCACGCGTCCACCATCTGCCATCACCATCTGCATCTATCAAGTAAGTCGGTGTTTTCCTATTTTTTAAACCATGCATCATCTAATTTGTCCCCCTATGCTGTTCATTCTATAATAGACCAATTTTATGTTTGGTCCATGTCACCTGAGTCTTAGTTGAAAAACATGAAAGGTTTAAACAACATTATTTGTTTTATTTGTGAATTGGTGACCCTTTGAAAAAGTGAAAAAAAAGTGATTTAATAAAAAATATTCATAATGATTTCTTATATACAATTGCACTTAGTCGCATCAGCTTATCATTAAAGCGCCCCTAAGCATTACTTTGAAGGATGTTGAATAACTAGTTACTTGTGCCACTACTAGCATGTCCTTGCACTTGTCAGGGATTCCATTTTCAATTGAAGTTATAATTTCCATTTTCAATTGAAGTTATAATTTCCATTTTCAATTGAAGTTATAATTTCCATTTTCAAT
>BPLS01000627.1:69583-106943 GCA_019656275.1 Rhododendron kiyosumense
ATGCTTGGGCGTTAATGCCCAAGGCAACCTCATTGACTTGGAGGGGAACACGTCAGATTCATTTTCAGAAGTTTGTGAAAACGTAGGAATGATGAATGGGCTAGTCCAACTTAAAGACCTGAGAGATTACTTGGAGAAAACGGAGGAAGTAGGTGAATGTTTTCAAAAGGAAATTTGCCTTGTACATCTTTGGATGTTTTTTATGCCCAAACACAAAATCGGGTGTTACTCGATCCCTTATTAATGCTATCAGTGATGTTGCGGCAATGGCCAATCAGAATTGGGAGCTGACCTTACACTTCTTATGTAAGGATATACAGGAGCAATGTGATAAGGATCATGTACAACCAAGTGGGTGCCTATTCCTCTTAGTGATACGTATGAATGATTATGCATTTATGCTTTTAACATTCCTTATTTCACAATGGTTATTTTTTTGTTATGGATTATTAAATTCATTATTGCATAATGTTCGTTGTTTGGGGTGATTCTGAAATTAAGAGCACCTTGCACCGATTTGACCAAATTGGAGGTTATGACAGGGAGGGGGTGGTGGTGCATTTTACACAAGACGGGAAACCAAGTGGTAATGAAGGTGGTGTGTCCCAAATTTCAACTCAGGATGTAGCTGTGATGACAAGTACATTTGTAACTGTGGTAGGTCTGTTGTTGCGTTAAAATATGTTCATGACTAAGTTTCTTGGGTCTAAAATGACATCTAATCTACAACCACAAACCGGTCAATAAATGGACCTAAACTATGCCCAACTTTTTTGACAAGTCTCAGCCCTCCTCAAGGGATTACATACAAGTCAAAGTTTACCACCTAACGTATTTCAAACCCCTGATCCTGTGCTGAACCAATCTAAGGCTTACCAGGCAACTTGGCTTTGAAATGCCGTCGCCGTGTCAGCTGCAACCAGAAATAACTCAAGAAATGGACCTGGACCATATCCACCCTTCAGCAAAATCCTCTCTCCAATTAACGGTAGCAAACATAAGTGAAACCTCAACACCCAACCAGTTCAAAACCCCCGATCTTGTGGTTGAAAAATCTAAGGAGTTTGACACTCGAACCACTCAAAAAGGAGGATACAAGTGGACATGGATGAGGCTGTATGTTCACTTTCGCCGGTAAAGGGGTTTAAGTCGCGTGGTTTGAGTAGAGGTAGGAAAAAGAAGTTGACAAATGCCGTCTTTTTCTATTATGATAATGTGGAAGTGCATGATAAACCATTGAGGTTGCGACAGCCTGATGAGTTGAAGAAAAGCCACTTCGAGCGTTCCCGCTTTACGAAGGACGGTCTGAAGAAGAAGAACCCTCCCAACAAAAAAACAATAAATGAGAATTTGGACAACCTGGATGCCAATGTTTCGACTGTGTGGATCTTTTAATCATTTACATATATTGTCCCTTATGTACTATGTACAACATATTTTCAATTCATGGATCTTATATATTTTTTCCTGTCCAATTTAACAGTTCCGTGGATAGTATGAAAAATTCAAGACTTTGCAATTTGTTGGTGTGCAAACGTTGAATCCACAAACCAAAGTTACTACTCATTCTCAATTCCTCTTTACACTCTAGTATTCATTCTAACCTTTACTTCCTTTTCATTTGTTTGTTGTAAAGCTGTATATTCAAGAAATGGTGGATGATGCAAGGAAGCCAACATCGGAACCGTTAAATGACCATGAAAAGTTGTTCACGGCATTCATTTTTTATCTTTGGGATCCATCTAATGGGTAAATATTTTTAATAATGCGTTTATCCATTGTTTTCTCTTGTCAACTCAAATACGATGATTGTTTTTCATGACCACTATCCTACTTGTAAGGATTCTTATGTGCATCTGAAAATATTTTCCACTGAAAGATTCTTTGCAACCCAGTGTAGATTGAAACCTAGAATATGGATAGTAGACACGGTTTGTGTGATATGATTTTGCCACCTGGTTAAAGTTCAATTAATAAATTTGTTATTACTTTTCGCAAATTTTTCCAATGTGGTGTTAAAATATCATGTATGGTTATAGATTCTAAATTTGGTAGCCATTCAAATGACAAATGCGGAAAGGTTGTATTATGCAGACAAGCGTCACTTAATTTGGTATTTGCCGGTTACTGTATCTATGAGTATAATTAATTTCTCCTTTCTTAGTTGTACTTCTACTACTCGCATTGTTTTTTATTCCGTCATTCTTTGCAGAGACAGATATTAGACAATCCCAACATGAGTGATTGTGACTTGAAGAAGTTATGCGATAGCTACTTTGGAGATAGAAATTTTACTGCAGACATTCGGTCATGCTCCTTGGTAAACTTAGCAAATGTTGAAATAAGTTAGTACTAAATAAATTTTAATTTTTTCTTTCAATTGGTCTTCAATCATGATTGTTTACCTTTGATCGTAGATATACATATCAACAAAACATCGTGAGAGCCATTGATTTTGCATAAAAATAGACATTGGCATCCGGATGGCTTATATTTTTTATTCAAAGCCCACAAGTCGATCCAATATAGCCCGTAAGAAACTGACAAGGGCAGTGGTATGACACTCCTCGCTTAGGCCATATTTTACGGTATGCCCAATTTGTATTCTAACAACTTATTTTTACAATTAGCTGGAGGGATTACATCGCGTGTTGGTCGTTCAATATGGAGAGCTCTATGAGGTTGATGTGACAAAGTTTAACATTGTTAATATTGAAAGACAACCCCTGCAGCATGATACAAATGAGTAATTTATTAACAATGTCAATCGTCCATGATGATTCTGGATGGGAGTACATTTCAATGAAGTACAATCGACGCTCCACCTCATCAACGTGATGTGCCACAATCAATGCAAACGTGCGCTATATTTCATCATGAAATAATCTGAATATCTATTGTGTGTACACCTCGGTTCCATTCTTCTCTAAGCTTTTCAATTGCATGATTAAGACATGGGTATTGTGCTCCGTTGCTGTCTCAGCCCCTGCATCAGCAACTTGCATCCTAGCCAAATCACGATGGTACTGTTGGACAAATTCAAAAAATCGTAGCCTTACTTTTAGGAACTCATTCAAATAAGAGTTCATACCTTCACATCGCTGAGTCGTCCTCATCCCGGCAAAGAAATGGCCAAGGAGATATGCCTCCATCCATCTTTCGCGGTTCCTAGACATCTCTAGCACCCAAGCATTTGTCTCTAGGCCGTAGTGTGAAACCATGTCAGCCTAAAGACTCTCAAATTCTTCAACCTCAAATTTCATTTGCATTAACTTGGTAAAGTCAGACACGAATTCTGGCCTACGAATAGGGTGGATGTAAGGTGTGACGGAGGAAAAGAAGAGGATGGAGAGAAGAAAAGAGTGGGATGGAGATGAAGATAAATGGTTGAACATCTGGGAAGAGAGAAAAGATGAACGTGGAGATAAAAGAGTTATAAAGATAGATCGAGTTGTAAACATGAGAAGATGAGATGTAAAGAATAATATTGTTAATCGTGGTTAAGGGAGTGGGGTGGAGGGGGGTAAAAGGTTTTTTCTTATCGGTTCTTTAGGTAACAAGTTTTTTTGTTATACCTTAGTTACACAATAAAAGATTTTAGTTATGCTTCAAATGATTTTGTCATGCCATTTTTTACGATGTCTCCAAAACGGAGGGAGACACCGAAGCGCTATCTGTCACTTTAACTCAACCACCCACCCCACACCCAAAAATACTACCCACCCCCACTCTTACTCTCACTCCACAAATATTTTCACTTGCACTTGCACATGCACACCGGGAGGGCATGTCCCCAACAGCTAGTTATTTACTTCCTCTGTTCGGATTTAATTGCCTCTAATTCTATTCTAACTGGCTAAAAAATGGATTATATTTTTAAATCCGTAATGAATTTCATATTGAACATGGATCTTGTTTGATAGATCTTAATTAATTCTATAATATAATATTTTTGAAATCACGTAAAATATTATAAATTAGAAGATATAATCGATTAAAAATGGCACAATCTTTAAAGACGCTTTCACGATCTTGTTCCTTCTAGCACTCACGCACTCGAACGCAAACTATATGACTTCCATGTTCAATTTTGGTGTGGGGAAATCTGTCATAGTCGAAATATAGTTCAAAAATTAAGTGTTCCAATTTTCAATTCAGTTGAACCGAGACAAAGATCGTATTTTTTTTATCATTTTATTCTAAATGGTCATAATGAATTTTTTGCTCTTAGGCCTTTCAACGAGCACCCTAAGACTCGTTATTTAGTTTTAGGACTCTCTTAAGGTGTTCATTAAAAGGCTTTGGAGCCAAAAATTTATTACAACCATTTAGGATAAAATAATAAGAAAAAAACATCTTTGCACCGGTTCAATCGGATTGAAAATTGAAACACTTATTTGTTTAACTATATTTTTTAATATATAAAGGGAAAAAAAAGGAAAAAAACAGTCAAATTCATTAAAGCCAATGCTTAAACCTCAGGCTTGGAGTTTGAACAAAAAAACAAGTACTAAAAATTTTGATTCGTGTGCCAAGATAAGGCAGCGATCGGCTGGTCCAAAAATGTTAATTTGTGTGTCAAAAATGTTATTTGTGGAGGTTATAAAAGGAGGACTTTGTATTTCAACTATATTTTTTAACTATAAAATTGAAATACTTAATTTTTAACTATATTTTTTAATATATAAACGGTGTAAAAAAATAAGTGTTTCAATTTTCAATCCGTTTGAACCGGTGTAAAGATATTATTTTTCTGATCATTTCATCCTAAATGGTTGTAGTAAATTTTTGACTCTAAGACCTTTCAACGAGTACCCTAAAACTCCTTATTTAGTTTCAAAGCTCTCTTAGGGTGCCCATTGAAAGGTATTAGAGCCAAAAATTTATTATGACCATTTCGGATGAAATTATCAGAAAAATAACATTTTTGCACCTGTTCAAACGGATTGAAAATTGAAACACTTATTTTTTTAACTATATCTTTTATAAAAGACAAAAAAAGGAAAAAAACAATCAGATAAGGCAGGGATACACCTCATGTTTACAACTAGAATGTGAACAAAATACAAATAGCAAACAAGTATCAATTCATTTTGATTCGTGTGCCAAGTATCAATTCACCTCATGCTCCTCATGCTTACACCTGGAGTGTAAACAAAATAAGTATCAATATTCGTGTGCCAAGTATCAATTCATGTTGATTGGTTTTAGTTGGTCACTGTAAAAGGAGGACTCTTTCCCTTAGGCTTTCCTCATAGACTGTAAACACAAAATTTTCTAGGTATGCTATAGTGAAAAATTCGGGGCAAAAAAATGGATGACTACAACTTTTCAATTTCAGATAGTTGGTCATTTGAAAATGATGTTCGTAGTGGGGAGAGCATCTCCCACAATAGTCGCGATTATAGATCCGAATTTACCACTGACCAAATTAGTTATTACTGTTATTATTTTGCATATTTGTTATTTATTTTAAAGCAGCTGATAATGCCAAAACCCATATAGAAAACGAGCATCTATATATGTTCGAAGCATGAAATTGGCAGAAGTACCATAAGTATTGGAATTTTCTTATTGCTTTGTAAGTTGGTATTGGAAACTTAAACCAATGTAAAGTACCATACTTCGAAAGTAATACATAAAATATTGTCTTATTCAGTCCAATAATCAAAAGCTGGTATTAGTTTACAGAAAATGTTAACTAGTGAAAATATTCGTTTTTTTAGCAAATTTAGTAATTCGGATCATCAATAGTAGCATGTAATGTTTAGTTACAGACAGGGCCGGCCCATGGGTAAGCCCCGCAAGTCCGTCGGCTTGGGCAACCCCCGGGCTAGGGCAACCAAAATATTTTTTTTTGTGATATTTAGTACATATACTTATTTTGACGACAATATAACATAAGGATGCTTTGGGTTTATCTGTCAACAACATATAACTAGAAGCACAATGACACAGGTTTGACTTCTGCTCCTAGCGAATCCCTTTTTTCTTTTGACAAAAAATACTAGTACAAATATAGTATTTTAAAAAAGCTGTTGGAAGGATTAAGCTGATGGGTTTGTGGGGCAATAACACATGCTCAAAGCTTGAATAACATGAGTGTGCCTGCCATTGGAAGGTATTTTATTTTATTTTTATCTTCACATTAAAACTCAAGCTCTATTTGGAATCTATGAAAAAAATAGAAATAATTCAAAAGAAAATTAGAGAAAACTTGAAAGAAAATTTGGGATGGAAGTTGAATTGATATTTGAAATTTTTCCTCCTTTCTTTTTTTCCACTTCTTTCTACAATTTCCCACAAAGAATAGACTTTAGTAACAACTTATGCTTGTTCTTTTTGAATAGGCGTCAATAAATATCTTTAGAAGGCATGAGGTAGGAGTTTAGTTCTATAATTGTTTTGGCATTATCAATTTCTTATTTTAAAAGTAGAGAAAATATGTTAAGACTGATTACTGTTGTACTTATACATATTCATTTTTTTTTATATAGATTTTTGGAAGTAGAGAAGATATGTTAGCTTGGGCGCGGAGTATTGGTCTAAAATATGATATTGTGGTAGTTATTTTAAATTCTGCTAAGTTAAAAGGTGGCAAGCTGACGAAGTGCTTTCTTGGTTGTTAAAGAGGAGGAAAATACAAACTGCCAAGCTATCTGGTTGAAGGGCAATCCTTGCAAAGAAACACTGGGACTAAAAAATGCGATTGCCCATTTCAACTGTGACGTATACCAGACCATCCATACGGTATCAGGTGGGGTTTAAAGGTTATTTGTGGTATCCATAACCATGAAATAGCAAAACATATTGAGGGCCACGAGTATCCGTCAAAGTTAAAACCAATAGAGAAACAATTTGTGGTTGACATGGCCAACAGCACCGCGCCTCATGAGATTCTTAATATTTTGAAGCAAAAAGACCTGTCAAACACTACGGGAATCAAAAGCGTTTACAAAGCCATTTTTTAAAACAAAGCAGCCAAACTGGACGGTCTAACTCCTATTCAGTATGTCATAAGTCAATTACTTAAGAAGGATTACCTCCATCAATTTCTTACAAATCCAGATACCAATGAAATCACATATATTATTTGGGTTCATCCTATGAGCCTAGAGCTATCTGTCAACTTCCCGTCCGTATTGATCATTGACTCCACGTACAAGACCAATGAGTATCGAAAACCACTATTGGAGATTGTGGGTATCACATCCACATTGCGAACTTATTCGCTTATATTCGCATATCTTAGTAATGAGAGAGAAGAGACTAACATGGGCATTGGATACCTTAAAAAACTAGATGCTTCAAAAGGGGGTATCGTTGCCATTGGTGTTTGTTTCAGATCGGGATTTAGCGCTTATGAATGCCATATTGAAGCATGTTTCCCCACGGCACGTCACTTCCTATGTATTTGGCACATAAATCAGTGTGTCATGAAGAACTGCAGCGGTGTGCTTGGTCCGCAATGGAAGCGCTTTGTCGTGTCATGGCACTCGCTTATCAATTCATTTACACCTTCGTCTTTCGAACATAAGTGGTAAGCCATGTGCGACGATTTTCGCCAATTCCCGACTATCATAACTTACATGCGGCAAACATGGTTAAGGTCGTACAAAGAGCAGTTTGTTTCAGCATGGACAGATATATGTATACACCTAGGAAGCAATTCAAGTCAAAGGTATAATCGCTTTTTAACTTTACTATTAAAATTTTGTGCATTTCTCTACTACACTAAGGAATTCTTTTTGATACTTTCCTATTTAAACATAGTGCATTATTCTATTACAGGGTAGAGTCTGCACATACGAGGCTAAAAACTATATTTGGAGGATACCATGTCGTCGCTATAAACATCTTTTGATAAAATAGAAAAGATGTTGAAAAATCAGTTCAGGGAAATTAAGAAATCGTTTGAGAAATCATTGAACATTCCATGCCACAGGCAATTACGTGATGACATTTTTAATGAGGTAAGGTGTCGCATTTCATTAGAGGCAATGGAGTTCATACATAATCAGCTAGAAAGCGCTTTAGAAGTATCCCCCCACATTGTCGGCTATTGCAACTGTACAATCAAAATTACACACGGATTGCCATGCATGCACGATCTTGCATATTATCTTTCCATTTCCACTCCAATTCTGCTATGGAGTATCCATGCTCATTGGACTAGGTTGTTTATGCGCGCAACCGAGTTTAATGAGGAGGGAATATGACCTGACAGGACATCTCAGGTCATTGAGATATTTGATGGGATGGATCCAAGTATGAGAGAGCATATCATAAACAGGATTATCGATATGGCAGATCTATCTCGTAGCACAGTTCGACCTCCATCGTACAACACAGAACATAGAGGTCAACCTGCAAGTAGAGATGAGCAAAGTACATGTCGCATACCTTCTTTCTAAGAAGCATCCGCTTCAGGATCAAGGACTACAACATCGCAAGTGAGAGGGAGAGGGAGACGTGGGAGGGCTCGGGGGTTCGCAACACCCAATTTACAGTTTCACCCATCCCTCGCTACATTTAGCGATTACCTTAGGCTTATCAGCATTATATTTCCCACACTGTTGACGTGCTTGGTGATGGTCATTGTTGATTCAGGGCGATAGCTGCACAAATTGGGTATAGTGCAAATGATTGGAATCGAGTACGAGAGGAGCTTATTGAAGAGATTTGACAAAATTATGATCTATACAGTGTGATTTATCCAGTAAATAATTGGGCAAAGCATCTACTAATCTTACTGAATTGGTTCGAGCCTATGGCACCAAAGGAACATTGGATGGAGGCTATGACTTTGGGAGTTGTCATCGCGACAAGGTACAATCTTGTACTACATACATTTGATGAGAATGTTTACGGTTGTTTTACTCATTTGCCATTGAGGTCCCCTCAAGTTCCAGTCGAAGACCGCCGGGAAATTGCTATTGCCCGTGTTGATAATCACTTCGTGCAAGTTTTCTTAGAACTTTATTACCCTGTACCACCCATCCCAGCATGGTGGGAGGAGCATGAATCGGACGAAGCTACAGGATGGGCTGCTAGTTATGGAACACTTTACAATTGTGGTACGAAGTAATGGGTATAAGCGCGCCGGGAGCTACATTTGCAAGAAATATTGATTAGAATTTGTATTTTTATGTATTTTCATGTTTAACAATATGTACTCAATTATAATAAAATGAAATTTTGTTTAAATTTATTATTGTTCATTAGAAGTTATTTTTATTATTCATTGTTAAGACAAATTAATTAACTAGTTAAAATAATTAAAAATTTTAATTATAAAGTCAATTTTAATTGAAAATAGAATTTGAGTTAACCAAAAAAAAAAAGGAGGTAAATGGAAAAAGAAACAACTAAAGAAAATAATTATAAAAAAGGGAAAAAAAAGATTCAAACTGAAAAGAAAGACAAGGAAATAAAGGGAAAAAAAAAGAAAAAAAATCAAACTGGAAAGAAAGAAAAGGAAATAAAGAGGGAAAAAAAAAAGAAGAAAAAAGGGAAACAAAGAAAAAACGGGTGGGGGGTAATATGGGAAATGGGGTTGTGGGGTCGGAGGGGGGGTGGGGGGGCGTTGTGGAAAAGCACCTCTCTTCTTGGAGAGCTGCTACTCCCCCCCCCCGACACAGCCCCCTCCCGGTCCCACCACCCTTTTACCCGGATTACCTCTCTCTCTCTCTCTCTCTCTCTCTCTCTCTCTCTCTCTCTCTCTCCCCCTTCCTTTTCTTTCTTTCTTTCTTTTTACAATTTACTTTTCTTTTTCTTTTTTTCTTTTCTTTCTGATTTAGTTTTTTTTTCATTTTATTCATTTTCTTTCTTTCCGATTTTCTTTCTTTTTCTCTTTAATAATAAGTTCAAGTCTTTTATTTTTTTGGAAAGCGGGTTCAAGTCTAATTCTAGGCTTTGTAAAGTAATTGAGAGAAAAAAAAAGTGTTTCAATTGATCATGTTTATTCGACTGTTATTTTTCTTTTTTTGTCTTTTATAGATTAAAAAATATAGTTACGAAAATAAGTGTTTCAATTTTCAATCCGTTTGAACCAGTGCAAAGATGTTATTTTTTTGAAAATTAAAGCACTTAATTCTTGAATTATATTTTTAAATGTACAATGGGTGTATTTATGGAAATTAAATAAATGGTTGAAAAATTAAGTGCTCCAAATTTTAATCCGTTTGAATGGGTGAGAAGATTTTATTTTTTTGATCATTTAATTCTAAAGGGTCATAATTAAATTTTGACTATAGGACTCTCATTGATTAGCCCTAAGAAAGTTGTAGAATCAAATATCTTTTAGGACTAATCAACGAGAGCCCTAGAATCAAAATTTAATTATGACTCTTTAGAATTAAATGATCAGAAAAATAAAATCTTCTCACCCATTCAAACGGATTAAAATTTGGAATACTTAATTTTTCAACCTTTAGTTTATATATTAAAAAAATGGTTAAAAAGTTAAGTACTCCAAATTTCAATCTGTTTGAACCGATAGAAAGATTTTATTTTTCTGATCATTTTATCCTAAATGGTCATAATTAAATTTTGACTCTAAAACTCTCGTTGATTAGCCCTAAGAAAGTCGTACAACCAAATATCTTAGAACTAACTAACGAGAGTCCTAGAGTTAAAGTTTAATTTATGACCATTTTGGATAAAATTATCAGAAAACTAAATCTTTCTATCGGTTCCAACTGATTGAAATTTGGAGCACTTAATTTTTTAACCATATTTTTTAATATATAAATTAAAGGTTGAAAAATTAAGTGTTCCAAATTTCAATCCGTTTGAATGGGTGAAAAGATTTTATTTTTCTGATCATTTAATTCTAAAGGGTTATAATTTTTTTTTTTTCTCAATTATTTTACAAAACGTATAATTAAACTTGAACCTATTATTAAGGAGAAAAAAATTCAAACCGGAAAGAAAGAAAAAAAAAACCAAACCGAAAAGAAAAGGAAAAAAAGAAAAGAAAAACAGACTGTAAAAGAGAAAGGAAAAAAGAAAGAAAGAAAAGGAAGGGAGAGAGAGAGAGAGAGAGAGAGAGAGAGGGGGGTAATTCCGGAAAAAGGGGGGAAAAAGCGGTGGGTCCAGTGGGGGTGTGTGTCAGGGGGGGGAGTAGCAATTTGCCTCTTCTTGTAGCTTAACAATCGGCGGCTCTGCTAACCCTAACAACAGCTCGCTCGCTCGCTCTCTCTCCCTCTCTCTCTCTCTCTCTCTCTCTCTCTCTCTCTCTCTCTCGCTCGCTCGCTCTGTGTGTGTGTGTGTGATTGCACGACAAGCGACTTGGTTTTCCCATTTGTGTTGAACTCCGTAAAAGATGCCCAAAAAGAGCTCATCCAAGCCACTAAAACCACAAGACCCAGTTGCAGTACCGGAGAAAAACCCCTCCCCCTCCCCCGCACCCAAAATACCCAGCAAAGAGATCGACGAGATCTTTGCTGCGAAGAAGAGGAAGAAACCTGAGCAAAACCAAGATAACCCAGTTAAAGCCGAGGGTTCTAAGCTGGATAAGGTGAACAAGAAAAAGAAAAAAAGGGAAGCTCCTAAAGAGAGTGGAACTGCGGACCCACCTTCTCGGCCTAGGAAGAAAACCGGTGATGGGTTTACTGTTTACTCGCAAGAGGAGCTGGGGATTGGGAAGGCTGATGCTGGAGGTACAAGGTTGTGTCCTTTTGATTGTTCTTGCTGTTTCTGATTGAAAAATGAAGTGTTTTTTTTTTTGGGAGGTTATTGTTGGAATTGTTGAGTTTGTAATCCTATATTTCGGTTGAACCCCAAGGGGTTGGCCTAGTGGTAAGACTTGGGACTTAGGGTTTGCTCCCTTCCAAGGACTCAGGTTCGAAACTGTCTTAGGTGCTATCAAATCTTTTGGGGCCAATCCCTACAGAGCTTTGTTCTGACTTTAATTGGGTTCCCCGCACTTGCGGTGGGATTGGACCCGCAGGATTAGTCAAGGTGCAGGTTAGCTGGCCCGACACCTGAGTTATCAAGAAAGAAATTATGAGAATGGTTTTGTTTTAATGAGCATTGATGTACACTGGAATTTGAGTATACTAGATTGATTTCATTTGGGTTTTCCAATTTACTGCTGCAATTTCTGTGTCTTAAATCATGAGCCTTTACCTTTACATATGCGGTATTGAACTTTTGAAACTGTTCAACTTAAGAGTGTGTTTTTCCAGATTTTGAATCATTGGCTTGTAGAATTGATTCTGAAACAGAGTTATGCATTGTTGCTTAGCTAAATTTTTGGTTCTCAGTATCGCAGTTTATCAAATCGCCTTCGCTTGTTTAAGCTTCTTGTAACAAGGAAATTGGAATTTACTTTCAAGCTTTTGTTAGGAAGTTTTCAATGAAGAGCTTCACTTGTTCCCCGTGGTGCAAAGTTGGTTAATTAGGGATCTGGGATTTAGAGTAGTTGAACTTGAAATTGCATGATGCACCAGACCTCCGTGTCCGTCCGATGGTCATCACTCATCACTTGTCTCTTTTTTTTTCCATGTCCGTCCGATGGTCATCACTTGTCTCTTTTTTTGGTGCATCAGCGTCATGACCTTATCTTGGGGAAGTGTTTGATGTGACCGAATATATATTCCTTTTCCAAGATGGATTCTGCGGATGGAGTCAGTGGACTCTGGATGTTGCTTCTTTGAATTTGTCCTTGATGGAGGATTTAGTCATTTAGATATTCAAAGGAAACCTGTGAGTAATGTCATTATTGACATGTACAGATTTTGGGTGCACTATATGGGTTTGAAATGAGCAAGATAACTGCTCTTCAAGGCCCTATAGAAGCATAGGCTCAAAGACTTGGCACGAGTAGAAGCAATGACATATCCTTGAATTTCTGTAGGCAATTTACGAGGAATACTCCATTTTTAATGGGTTGGCTGGAAGAAAGTCACATTTTTGTGGATGAATCTGTTTTGAAGGCTTAATGTCAAAGCTTAGTGTGTGGTGTCCTTTCCATTCACTTGTGGCTTTTTGAGAGGCGTACTCTGTATTTTGAAGTGCCTAAATTAGAGAGAGAGTTAAATTTCCTGGATGCATTTCTTTCAGAGGCATGATGAGGAAGCTCAGTTTATGTTGGCATTGTGTTTCACTTGGGATCTTCTACCAAATGCTCACAAAGGGAGGGTGTTTGGGGCACTGCATATGATTCTGTTTCTTTGGAGAAAATGGAACAACACCTCTCCAACTGAATTCTGAAGTTAAAACTTTGATCATTAGAAAATTGTGGACAATTGGGATAAGAAGTTGGTCAAGATCCCTGGATACTATTTCTTCATTTTACTAGTTTTCCAGCACTTTGTGTAGAATCTAATAACATATAGTAGTTGAGAGCTCTCTTGGTAAGTTGGGAGTTTCTTGTTTTGTATATGGAAGATCAGGAGTTGCACTCCTGCAACATGAGTTATGAGTTACTAGTTTTCCATGGCAGTTGATGAGCAAGAGTACGTAATTCATTCTTAGGATTGCTTTATGTCACTTGTTTAGGTGAAGGCCCAGGTTATGAGCCTGCTAGTCTCAATGCTAATCTAAAGCAGATGGGTAGTGCTATGATGGTAGAAAATCCCATCTCCTCAGCGTGCCATGGTTTTGAAATTTTGATGCCAGATACACTCATTGCATAACCATGCCGTCTGGATTTGGCATGCCTGAGATAGTGCTATTGTTAGGCACCCATAGCACTTTCAGGATTTCTTTTCTTTCCTCTGGATCATTGCCATTCTCCTTTTTGGGAAATCTTTTTGGCCAAAATACAGAAGTTTTAAGGGTATTTTTTTTTCCCTTAAACTTTCTTTGACATGGATTTTCACTGATATATCATGCCAATAGATAGAGCAGTCCTGTGATCATTTCCTTGAAAAAAAATCAAGGTTCATTTGTTATGCTCACTCTTTGTTTTTCTTCAGAAAACATTATTCGCTGACTGATAGTATTACATGTCATGATCCGGTGGCTTATCTTCATTAACTTGTTTTTGAACCTGACCTATCTACAGTTTACTACATAATGCGATCCTCGGGTGCCTTTGTTAACTCTCATGATAGAGCATTGTCAAATGGATGTAGTTGTTTCCAGGCACGAGCATGGATCTATCATTAGCTATTTGTACACACTTGTGCAGTTTAAACATATACTAGGCGCAATCTCGGCTTGTAACGAGTACAGTTTCAATCATACAAATTGCTCATTTTGATTTTTGCTTGGAGAAACTTGAATACATCATCACATTGGGCCCACTTTGATCAGTAGATGAACTTAAGATTGCAATAGTACTTTTTAACCCAATGTAGGTAAAAGAAAAGATGTCAGCGTAGGTAGAAGAAAAGATGTTTACTTTTCTGTATTTTGATGTCTTTTTTCAGTTTTTTATGCAGATAGAAATCAAAGTTGTGCATGTTTTGCCTCTTATATTAGAATCTCAGGTCCATCCCTGTGCTAAGCTCTAATCTTCTGTATCTAACCTTGGCTGTTGGCCCAATGGCAATACCGAGCATCATTTGTGTTTAGCGCTGAAAACAAAAAACTATTCGAATATGAGCTCCTTAAAGCTTGTTTGAAATCAGTTTTGTAACCTAAACAAATCAAGCTTGAATATTTTTTTTGAAGCTTGTTAAGCTTTCAATCTTGTAAATATACACACGCACGCAAACAAACATGAGATGAAAAAACTCACCGGGGAGCCACCTCGGCAAGAGCCGGCCCTGACTTTTCGGAGGCTAAAATCAAAAATTAAAAATAGGGCCTTTTTTGTTAGACTATAATAAGGGATAAAATAGTAGAAGGGCCTTTACAATTCAGAATTTTTTGAAGGCTTAAAGCGACTGCAACAATTGTTTTAGCTCAATGAGAGCCGGCCCAGCTCCATCTCGCTCAACCTCACCCTCTCCACCACATTGCTACACCTCACCCTGCTCTGTCTCACTCAGTACATACATGTACACAGAGAAAAGCCTGTTTTTCATTTCTACCCTTTTTCCCACTTTCTCACCTTCTTGTTAGAATTGAATTTAGCAAAGAAAGAAGTTGTGAACAAAATACCAAAAAATCTATTTGGATCACCAATTTCCTCTTTGTGCAATCTGTGAATTAGTACTAGGATTAAGAAATTTCCCCAATTGCACTATTCAAAAAATAAAATTTCCCTAAGGAATTTCTCTCTCTCGCTCACACACACGCAATTTTTCTCCCTGATCGTTTCCTTTCCAATCTCTTGCTTTAGATTAGTATTTCCAAGGGCCAATCAAAGACGGTCCAACTTTGTTTTTTTTTTTTTTTTGCAAATTAGGGGCGGGCCAAACCTTTAATTATTCAAGCTCGATTTGAAAACTTGTCTAGTTTTAACAAAATTTTCAAGCTTGAACTGCTTATGAGGTGAATCAAAAATGAAAAACTTCTCCATCATTTTTCGGTTTTCCACAAAAGCCGACACAACAAAGTGGGAAAAGGGTGAACATACAACAAGGAAAACAAGTGTTCTCGAGTGCCGTGATATGATATTTGTACAATTGTACAACATACTAGTATAGATGTCACCCGCTTTATAGTATGTAATTCTCACACTATTATATAGTGAGAAAGAATCCTAAAATCACATGGCTTCAAGAACATGTAAGAGCATTCCATTGTAATAAACAAATAGGTGTGGATAAACAAATTTAACAACAATGCTAAAAAAAACCTACATTATAATAAACAAAGTTACAAATATTTTACTAACAAATAACCAAATTTCACCTATTTCATAACCAAACTTAACAATTTTTACCAATAACCAAACTCAATAACTCAAAAACACTCCCCCACATTAGAATTGTCTCATCGAGACGAATAATTTAGTGTAGTCGGGTGTATGATTGAAACTTGTTTACAATTGGATAAATGTGCATGGTATATTGTGGGGTTTTTTTGGTTAAACATGCAAAAATAACCAATGTAGAGGTAGAAATTGTTAAATTTGACTATGTACTAAATGGATAATCAAATATAAGCGTGTCACATTTTAATTATTCATTTTGAATATTACCATTGTGGATGCTCTAATAATATGACTCCGAAGCAAGACCTACAAGTTACAACTACAAGGAAAGATCATACGGTCGACAGCCTTCTCCATGGTCAACTCCGTCCCCTTTGACGGCTATTTAAAGTTCAGATGAATGAAATGTCGGATGATATTTAACAAATTGCACTGTCGTCCTTTTAATTATATTTATTTCAGAACTAAATTCACAAATAGTTAGAGCATAAAATAAACTACTACTTGATCCAATAAGAAGTTTTCAATATGATACTATGGCTCCATTCCGGTTTTTAGAAAGCAATTTCAAGTTAAAAATTATGTATTTACGCAAATAATTTTTCTACCAATAAGTTTAGTTTGATAGATTTCATTGAAATTTTTTAAACGGTGCAAAAAATTTGAAAATTTTTTTTTTATTATATTTGAGCTTGAAATTACCTTCTTTTTGAAAAGGAAGATTTAAAAAGAAAGTGAAAATCCCAAAAAGATGGCCAGTCTGCGAAAAGATAAGTTAAAAAATAATTATTTTTGTTGAAATAAATTTGACCTTTTACTGCTAGTTCCTAACTTCCTAATTATCTATTAGTTGGTTTAATTTATCAGAAAAATTCGTAGTTTGTTTAATTTATCAAATAAATTCAATTTTTTTGATATAAAATATTTTTAAAGTTCTTGTTTTGCAGACCGCATAATACTTTTGTAACAAATGGAGTATATTCAAGATCATGCATGTTAATATCCATTTATACTCAACAAATATTTATATTAAACAATTATTTTATGAGGCTATATTCACAAACTATGCCACATTTTGTTATTTTTTTATTTCTGTAACTACCTTTTTTTGGGTTCAAATTGTTCCCAATCCTTGCGTATTAAGACCTATTGTTCATGATTATGACATTTCAAAAAACTTACCAGCATTTTATTTGAACTAATTTTTAATTTTTTGTATGACAGCTCATTTAGCTCAACATTCTCACATCACTGTAATATTTCAGTGATTCTAATTTTAATTATCTTTACAGTTTAACAACACTCTTATAGTTTGAATTAGTTCTTCTTAACAGTTCAACAATGAAATACATGTACATGTGATTTATTTTAAATTAAAGCCAATACTTAACTTTTATAAATTGCTCTAGTAAGTTATACTAACATTTAATACTACTAGTTATCATGCTATGACCTACTAGCATACTTACGATTATCCTGCCTATGATCAAAGTATGAAAGTAGGGATCTACATAATCAAATTCACAAAATCTCAAGGACGCCTGTGCAATTACCCTAAGATGAGACCTTTTTTCTGCAATAAGGTGGAGGTCCAATGTTCCACCAAGCAAAAAGTGAGTTTCATCGAAATTTAATTTTTTTTTTACATTTGTTAATTTTGCAATAATTTTTTGTAAATTGTTGATTCGTCTCAATCAGAGGAATCGGAAAATCAAAAATATTTTACTTTTATCCAAAGATTTTGAGAAAATATCCAATTTTAAACTAATTTTAAAATATCCAATTTTACACTACTTTTATCCAATTTTAAAATTGGATATTTTCTCAAAATCTTTGGGTTTTCGATCTTTATCATCGAGACGAATCAATAATTTACAAAATTACAAACGCAGTTTTTTTTAACAAGGACAAACTTCCAAAAAGTCCTAAATGTTAAGCGGAACTCAACCTAAGTCTAGGCAGGTGGGAACCTTAGTCAGATAATCCTCCAAAATGGTCTTTGCTCCTGTTCTTAATTTTCATTCTGTACTCGTGCTCTCAATTCTTACTCTCACTAAGGGTTGTTGGGTTAAATAGGTCAAGTGGCTTATTTTTTTGTTTTATTCAATTTTTTTTGCATTTGTTAGTTTTTTATCAATTTTTTTGAGATTATTGCTTCGTCATAACGAAAGGAATCTAAAAAGTAAAAAGTTATGATCGAAATCCAAATTTTTTAATAAAGACGAAAAAATTGGTTTATTGGCTTATTTTTGTCTTTATTAAAAAAAATTAGGTTTTGATCATAATTTTTAATTTTTTAGATTCTTCTTGTCACGACGAAGCAATAATTCTCAAAAAATTAATGAAAAACTAATAAATGCGAAAAAAATTTGAATAAGAAAAAAAAAAAAAACCAGTTGACTTTGACTCTAATTGTTTGAGAAATTTTTGAAAAACGTGCTTGCGTTGGCACCCACCGCGCACATGTGACGTAGGTGGGGACTAGGAACCGGTCAATTTCGGCCTCCGGGGTAGGAATAGCGGGAGCCAAACTACTCGGAAGTATCCGGGTCAAGAATAGCTCCACGTCTCCCTTTGAACGCACAACCACTGTTTCTAGAGAGAGAGAGAGAGAGAGAGAGAGAGAGCAGGTGGCCTTGGCCCCTCCGTGGAACTACTCCTATATGACATTCCAATTCCCCTTTCTTCTTCTTCGTTCCCATTTTCCTAAACCTGAGAACTCTGGACAAAACCCTAGAAAGAGAGAAATTCCCCTGACTTGATTTCTTCGGCTACAAAGCTTTCAATTCTGATTCAGATCCAACGCCATGGACGCCACTGTTCCCTCTCGTGTTCTTCCCCGCGTAAATCCGCCCGCTTTAACTCCCGTTCACAAGTCCTCGCTGTAAGTTCAAACCTATTTTAATTGGGATTTCCTTGTGCGTAAATTTCAGTTATTTTTTGTTGCCAGTTTTTTTTTTCCCCTGTATCAAGTTAGATATTATCGTGTTATCTACTTATCTATTCACAATCGTTGTTTCAGCTTATAATTTGTAGGTTCTTTTTTTTTTTTTTGTTTATAAACATTTTGGCGCGAGTTCTGCTTGTTTCTTGTTGGCTGAAAACAAATTAGAAAATTGCGGGGAGAAAATGAGTTTAAGAAGCTAGTTTTCAAACTTTTTGGCTTCAGTGGCTTGTACCATACATCAATTATTCAATTTGCAACTAACACACGTGAAGCTGTGGTTAACGTTTATGATAAGCGTTCCAACTTGATTCTTGATTTAGTTCGCAAAATTATGCCTTTGCACCGTGTAATAGTTACAAGAGCTGAAGGAGAGAGTTAGGGGTAATATGTTAACAAAGTATTGTAGGATGCACAATATTTGTGGTCCCGTTGAGATAGCCTTTCGACTAACTCACGTGATGATAGGCCATGCCATCAAACTGGAAAATCCATGTCGACTTGGGTCTCCGAAGAAATTATCTTGGACAATTAGATTCTATGTCCATGACATCTAATATTTCTGCACTATACAGAGTCCGGTTAGGATGTGAAGAAGCTTTCAGAGTTTAGATAGTATAGGGACTTGAATGGCAGACTTGTGGGTCAGAAAAATATTGACTTTTTTTCATCATTTTTATTGAAGTATGTTTTCTATAGGGCCTATCTGTGGTTAATGTTTCCAATGAGCTTTCCTACTTTATTCATGATTTAGAATGCAAAACTAAGCCTTTGCACTGTCTTGTAATTAATAATTACAAGAACCAAAGCAGAAAGGGGTAATTTTTCAGCAAAGTGTCGTAGGATGCGCATATTGTTTATGATCCATTTGAATCAATCTTTTGACTAAGTCACTCACATGATGACAGGCCATGCCATCAAATTGGGAAATCCATGTCGACATGTTGCCATTCATCCAAAAGTTCTGGTCAAGAACACACCCTCTCCTGTTCAAACCCAAGTGATAAACAAGCTGGCATTGTTTGGGGATCATCTCTCTATGGTCCTGTTCAGAAGAGAAACCTGAGCGGGCAATCCTTTTGTTCTCTGGAAATGTGTCCATATCCTGGACTTGAAAGTGAGAGTAAATCTCCTGCACATGCTGCGGAAGAAAGGGTTGGAGTTCTGCTTCTTAATCTTGGAGGACCAGATACGCTAAACGATGTTCAACCATTTTTGTTCAATTTATTTGCAGATCCGGTATGTTCGCCTAATTCTTTCTGCCCTTTTTCTTTCTGTTCACAAGAAGTAAATGCTTTTTCTAGGACATGCTTAGGGGCTGCTCTAACGAGTGCTATACCTTGAAACAGGATATTATTCGTCTACCAAGGCTATTCCGGTTCCTCCAACGCCCATTGGCACAACTAATTTCTGTGCTGCGAGCTCCCAAAAGTAAAGAAGGGTATGCTTCAATAGGTGGGGGATCGCCTTTGAGGAAGATAACAGATGATCAGGTGAGATATACGCCTGCTGGCTAACGGTGGGGTTTGAATTAGGATGAGTTCTGTTCATAGTCACCGTTGTTCTTTTCTAGTTTCACTAGCTTATGTCATTCTGGGTACTTAATGAGTTTGGATTGGTTGCATTATTCTGGTTAATATGCTATGCACTTGCTGTGTTGGCTAACATTTTGATATCTCTTGCAGGCAATTGCCCTTAGAAATGCACTGGAAGCAAAGGAAACTCCTGTACATGTCTATGTTGCAATGAGATATTGGCACCCATTTACTGAAGAAGCTGTTCAGCAGGCAAGTCTTAACTTGTTTGTGATGATTTAGTTTCACCTTTTATGTATCGACGTATGAAGTCGTGTAGTGTTAGCAGTTCTTCATTAAGGCTTCTGAATGAACGAACTATTGATCTCATACCAACACAGTGTGTGATACATCCTCATGAGAAAAAAAGACCACTATCATACCATGCACTTGATCACACAAGCGCTATCAAGAGTCAACTGCTGAAATTTGTCTGTTGTCTTCCGCAGATTAAGAGGGATAGGGTTACAAAGCTTGTTGTGCTCCCACTTTATCCTCAATTCTCGATCTCCACTACTGGATCAAGCATTCGAGTCCTTCAAAACATCTTCAGGTGAAATCTTGTTCATTGTATAAACTCCATTTTGCATAGGTTTCAAGTGTTAATTTTTCTGCAGCGCATGGATCTTATTCTGTGTTCTCTGATAGGGAAGATGCATATTTGTCAAGACTACCTGTTTCAATCATACAATCGTGGTATCAGCGTGAAGGTTATATCAAGTCTATGGCTGGCTTGATCGAAAAAGAGTTGGGGAGTTTCTCTAGGCCTGAGGAGGTGGGGTTCATTCTTGCTGTGATTTATTTGACATCGTCTTGATGTCTTTTGTGTTGAGTTTTATTTTTTGGTTGATGTAAGAATGCATGGCTTACTTTTCTTATGGTGTTTCTAGGTCATGATATTCTTCAGTGCCCATGGGGTTCCTGTCAGTTATGTTGAGGATGCAGGAGACCCATATAGAGATCAGATGGAGCAGTGCATTCACTTGATAATGCATGAGTTGAAAGTAAGAGGAATCAACAATGAACATACTCTTGCTTATCAGGTTTGCTCTAAGATATATGTTTCTGCTACTTTTTTTTTCAAGCTTTGCATGCTTATTGGCCCCATATTTTAGTACTCTTTCTATTTCTCAAAAAGAAAATCCCTATCTCCTCCCGATACCAAAAAGAAAAAGATAGCAAAAGTTTGATCCCGAAAACTACATTACAGCTATTTTGAGATGTCTGATTTTCTGGCATTGATTATTTGTTTTTGTCCTCTATATAGAGCCGTGTTGGGCCTGTACAATGGTTGAAGCCCTATACAGATGAAGTACTTGTTGAGCTTGGGGAAAAAGGCGTGAAGAGTCTCTTGGCTGTTCCTGTGAGGTATATTCTGAACACTTAATTTTCTTATCTGGAAAAAAGAAGAATTTTGAACACTTGAGTCACATCGGTGGGTTTTTCTCTGTTACTATGGTTCACGGTTTGGGCTTGTCTTTTCCAATGGTGTTTCTATATTTATTTTCATTATTTTTTAGTTATATTTTTTAGAAGGGGTTGGGATTAGTCTTATTTACTAAGCATGCACTGTTTACAGCTATCTTCTATTGCCTTGATATGCTGAGCTTCGTAGTTTTTTTCATTGGACCTCAACCTGATAGCGATATCCTTTTTGTTTAACTGTCTTAGTCGGCTTGACATTTTGCTATATCGTTCTAGTACAGTTACTTGTTTCGGATAGTGCAGGATCAGTTCTATAGGCTGAATGCTTTATTTGTTGTTACTAGCAATTAGGTGTCTGGTCTTTTCTTCTAAAGTCCAGTATCTCTACATAGGGGGCGCTTTTTGCTTGAAATGTGGGTTTTAAGTCTAGATTTGTGAGCTGGTCATTTGGGTATTTTTCCTCTTAAGCTCGGCCACTTGCTCAGCCTCTCGAAAACAGTAACTGAATAATGAGTTGACTCGTGGATTCCAATATGAAGGGTAGTGACCTTGCTCATGTTTTTTTATTTTTATGTCATTCTTGAATCAGGATTGTAATTTTTTTTATTGAGTTTTGTTGTCATGAAGTTTTGTGAAATGACAGGACTCTGGGAGATTTTATTTTTTCATAGGCCATGATAGAAGATTGAGTAGAAGAGAAACTTAAACTAACAGCGCTTTGTACTATTGAAATTGCAGCTTTGTGAGTGAGCACATAGAAACTCTTGAAGAGATTGATATGGAGTACAAGAACTTGGCCCTTGAATCTGGCATTGAAAACTGGGGCCGTGTTCCAGCTCTCGGCTGCACCTCTTCCTTCATCATAGATCTGGCCGATGCAGTTATTGAAGCCCTACCTTCAGCCACTGCCATGACATCTGCTGTTGATTCTGACGAATATGACCTTGATCCTGTTGCTTATGCCATCAAACTGTTTTTTGGTTCGATCCTGGCATTTGTTTTGCTCTTGTCCCCTAAAATGATTTCTGCATTTAGGAATCACCTCCTCTAAAAGAAATGAAGATATTGGAAGCACTATTGGTTATATACAAGACACCGGTGCATAGACTAGTAGTTGAAAGTTGCGACATGGTGGCGAATTCGTCCATTCCCATTTCCCCCCCTTCTTTATCTTTTGCTTCTTTTCTATTTTTTTTGAGGGAAAATGAAATCTGAAAAAGATATTTTTGTGGCGCTGAGATGTTATTTTGCATGTAGAGAATATTCAAGTGGTCGATAAAAGTTGGATTTACAGTTCAAAAACAAAAGTTGGATTTGATGTCCATTTGACCTGCTAAATGATAAGAGTATTTTTTTGTCTTTGTCAAGGAGTATTTTTTGTCTTTGTCAAAGTAACGAGCTTTGGACTGGTGGGCTCGTGTACTTGCCACTTTGCCCTATTTGGGGGTGAAGTGATCTGGATTTGATTCTTATGGACATGATATGTTCCTTGGTTGTAACTCTTGATATGCTATTAACATATTTATATATTGGCCCAAAAAGGAAAAAAGGAAAAGAAAAAGAGGTTACCACCTTTGGCACTTAATATAAGGCCAAAAAGCTAACTCAATGGTAGCTCAAGTGACAACAGGAATAAATTGTAAACTCAAATGTCTTGGATTTGGAACGGTGCTAAGTTGCAAGTCAGAAATTTCTTGTAAATCTCTTATTTTCGGTGTGGATGGTATGAGAATAGTTGAGGTGCGGATAAATCAGTCCGGACATCCGTGTCAAAATAAAAAATAAAAAAACATGGGCAAAGCTGGATTGTTATTGCCAAACTAAAAAAAGAGAGGCCAAAGCTGGATTGTTAACGTCGAACCACAAAAAAACCATGGCCAAAGCTGGATTGTTATACAACACTGCATACTTTTGGATGCTTGAAAATTAATTCCACAAAAAGAAACTGAGAATAGATTGACCAACTACTGTTTGAACAGCGAGGCATGTGCTCCGAGAATCCTTCTCTTCTTCGTTTTTGGGGCAAATGTTAAACACTAGGGTTGTATTGAGATCTGAAATTGTGGATTGCGGATTCAAGAAAGAGGAGGAAAAAATGCATAGGAAATCGAGGGAAGGAAAACCCAGAGAGAGAGAGAGAGAGAGAGAACTTGCTCGTTACTGGTTAAATTTCAAATTTCTCCCGGAAACAAGGAAATACAGCATGTATTAAGGGGTCATAGACAAAATTTCATAGAAATACAAAAATTTTCTGTAGCTCAGCACATCTGAAGGTAGTTTACTTGAGTAACTTAGACATGGTAACCAATAACTGTAAAACCACGTCCAACAATCTCACCAGCACAAAACCAGGCAAAGCACTCTATTCCGAAAAGAGCAGCAATACCAGCATGCTCAGTCTTTATGTCCCGCCTGTTCTTGAAGAGTTGCTTCACGTAGTCAAGTTCCTTCCTGAATGCTTCATAACGAACAGGAATGCTGCACACAAGAAACAATTAGATGCACAAGCTGTTTAACCATAGCACTGGGCATAATAAGACAGTAAATTATGATAACAATATTCTTTCTCTACAGTCTCAAGCAGATGGATATTTAGGGGAACAACGGTTACCAAAATTTGGGAAGGTCCAGTTTATAGACAATTGCGTGCAGAAAAGGACAGTTCCGTTCATCGCTACACATAGTCATGCCAAGCTGAGACTATGTCCAAACCATGCCCTTGATATGTCATTACCTACCTCCACAGATGAAGCCCCGTATAAGGCATTGATCAAATTTGGAAGCCATATCAGAGGACAACTTGCTACGAGAAGACAAACTAAGAATATTTCACTAGTTTTGTATTCATGGAAGAAGAAAGCAGCAGACCAATAAGTCTCAGCTAAATGAACTACAGGACTCCTCCTTCAGTGGAGTCAAAGAAGATAGAATGATAGATTAAGGCTGTGTTTGGAACTTTGGATCATGTATATGTCGAGGGATTTATTGATATACGCAAACGATAAATGAAACATCAAAAAGCTAATGAAATAAAAGAAGATAAATTATTTATTTGGTATCCGCAACTTCTTCCTTCCTTTGTAAATCCCTCCATAAATCGATGATCCAGACACAACCCCAAGGTCTTCCGAGATACTTTTCTGCAATAATCGATGAATTATTTCATGTACTATGAAGGTTTAACGCATGGTTCTGCAATAAATTTGAATATTTTTTATGCTTTCTGTGCGGGTGTCCAGCTAAAAGTGCACACATCCCACATGCTTACTAGTGTCAAGTGTCTGAAACAGGTACCTCATACAATTCCAGAGTCCATGTAACGTAGGGCTACGCTCAAACTATGCACCGAACAAACACAAAAGAGTTTATTAGCCACCCAAAAGGTGCTCCAAGAAGTGTTTAGCGAAATTGCCCACATATAAGAAAGAAATATTGGCCATATATAAGACTGACTACAACAGACCATAAAATATGGAGAAGTAGGTGTATCATGCATAAAATTAAGTTCAGACCACTAGGGCTGCAAATGAACCCAGCAGCTTGAGGCTCGGCTCGATAATGCTCAGCTCGGTTTGTGAGGTAAACGAACAAGCTCAAGCTAAAAATCTAGGCTCGTTTTGTAAACGACCCAAGCTCGAGTTTTCTAAAGCTCAGCTCGAGTTAGCTCGCGAGCCCAATACATTTAATACATACATATATATGTTCAATATATTGATTTCTGTTTTTTTTAATAGAAAATCATTTACTCTTTCTTTGACTGCCAACTAGCAAGGTTGCCATGAAGCTTTGTAGGGAAAGGAGTGCTCTAAACTCGTTTTTCTTTTCTTGCCGAAATGAACTCCCTTCCTTATCCTTTTAGTCCCACATAGGTTCCTCAACAAAAATGAGCAAAGCAAAACGCCTTTATAAGTGAGGGCTCCACCTTATTCTTCTACGTGCTGATCCTAGCTTCAGATTACCGAGCTTAGGCGAGCCGAGCTGACCTGTTTTTTGGCAAGCCAAACTTGAGCACTCCAAAGCTCGACTCGACTCGGCTTGTTTACAGCCCTACAGGCCACTACGCACAAAAGGGAAATTAAAAATCCCTAACTAGCATGCTCTACTGAAAGCTTGGACGTCACGAGTCTCTGCAAGTGTGGTCAGATTTATAATTGGCAGCGGGGAACACACAGCAATTAAGTTGGATGCAAAATGCAAATCAACCTAAACCTGAACTCTAGAACAGTCAACAGAGCATACCATCATGTATTCTTTACTGCTCTTCAATGCATAGCCCGAGTAAATAATGCAACAGTCAACACTATTTACTTGAATTGTAGGCTTTAATTATGAGATGGCACCATCAAAACTCCAAGTTCCCAAAGGCAATGAATGCTGTTACTACCAAAATGATAGACTTAGTCCAGCTCCAACACAATCTTCAGGCTTGAAGAACAGGATTGAGCATTAAATAACTGGAACTCCGTCAACTTAACCAATATAAAGCTTCCAGATGAACATGCTTAGAGACAGCAAGCGGGGTGGTCATGCAGGTCGCAACTTATTCATGTTTTGCTGGGAATGGGATCAAGGTGCTATTATGATTTATGACTGAGATTCAGCTTAAATCCACGCAATTTGCTCCATAATATAAGGAGATACAGAAAACCAATTGGAGCGTAGGCTATAGGGATTGATGAGACATGTCAAGTGTCAAACTAAGATCCCTATGTGCTAAATCCAGCAACAGAAGTGAACCAATGAAACACCTTACAGGAATCTCATAACTAACAAGATCATGCAAGCATCCCAACTTCAAAATAGGAATTTCTGGTACATGTAGAATATTGAAGTTTCATCAAGAGAGAGTGCAAAACCTGGCAAGTCGAGTGTAAGCCAGTTGATTAGCCAACTGTTGGCATTTCTCCACAGTTGGCGGCTCCTGGATGTATTGCTTGTTCTGCTCCAACAATTGCTTGTAGTAGGAACATCCATGCTTGGAGACAAGCTTTGAAGCCTCGGCTGCCTTTGATTGCAATACATGCATCTTTGATGCCATAATTTCCTCACCTAAAGATGATTGCACCAAATTCAACATTTTTAGCACAACACTAATATAAATTTTCACAACTAGATCCACCAGTTGGCCGTTGATGGCAATAGATGCAAATTTGATTCCATAACTTGCTCACTAACAGATGATCACACCATACAAGGCACTACAAGCATGGCAATTCAAGTAAAATGCATCAAGAACGAAAGTATGACATCCCACAAACATTAAAATATTCCATATCTGAATGTAGAATGACTAAACGATGAAAACGGATAAAGACATATTCAGACAGATTAAGCCTTCAAAATGAGTTCCTATCAAAGATTCTTGGTCTTACATAGAATAACCAATTATGGAGTTTGAGAATGAACTATTTACATAAGGGTACTTTTGGTATGTTCCAATACACGTAACCCTAGCTGCATACAGTAGCGATGAGGCAACTACAGCTAATCTCTTGTACTTCACCACATCGGGTGGACGGCATAAATCTGGTGTCCACATGTGTCAGTGTATCTTCATTGATTTTCTGCATTTCTGTCCCCAAGATCTGAATGGTTCTGCAAACTCCTAACGTAACCAACTATTACGGATATTGATTCAACATCAACCGAATGTATTAACTGTTAACTACCATCTACATTAACTCAAGAAAAAAAGAAAAAGAATCAGTCCACCATACCATTTTAGACGTGCTAGGGTTCTGGAATTTTAAATTTTAACCAACTAATTTAAATCAACACTGACTCTTAGTTATCTTAAAATCTACAGTAACATTAAAAAATAAAAAAATAAATCCACCATACCACTTAAAATAATCCGTCATGATAGTGATTCAAACACTTGGATTACTCTTTTGAAACACTGTAAACATTCTAGCAGAGAAAAAATCATGACATTCTGGACAAAAGAACAACCCAATTTGAACTGTATGAAGAGCTCAAATGAAACTGATAACGAATAAACGAAGACAAATCGAAGATACTTACCCCCAAAAAAAAAAGACATATCGAAGATCACAGCGACAAAAAATGATTTCCAAAATACTCATACGTGTATACATAATGATGGTACGCATTCGTATGTATAAGCCACGCAGGAATCACATACCAGAATCGGAGAGAGAAGAATTGTCACAGTTCGTGAGGAGTGAGAGAGAATAAGGGTTTTTATGCAGCGCTATATAAACAGAAAGTCGCGGATCAAAAAAAAAATATAAACAGAAAGTCTACACACATACAATCTGTGCACTGATTTTATTGTGGGGCCCACCACAGGTCCCACACAAATCATCTGAGCTGTTCATTAAATGTAAAACATTTTTTTAAGAGTCCCTGTAAACAATAACCTCAATCCGATACCTATAGGTGCTCGATCCAATTATATAACTTTTCATTATCCGAAAATCTGAATGAAAAGTTAGATGGTTTGATGAAGCACCTATAGTTATTGAATTGAGCTTATTTTGTACGGGAACCCTTGAAAAAATGTTTTACACTTAATTAACGGCTCGAATGATTTGTGTGAGACTCGTGATGGACCTCACAATAAAATATGTGCACAATCTATGCACAGATGTCCATGTGTATAGCAGCTTTCCGCATTTAAATGCGTTCGGCTAGGCACAATTTTTTTTCCCTGGATCTTTTTAAATATATATACATATAAAAAATCTCCTAGTCCAACGAAAAAGAATATGGGAAAATAACGGGCAAGTGGAGTACCAAAGGCTTAATTGCCACTTTTATGGGCTATACTTTTGAAATGACTCATATATACCATAACCCAGTGAAACAGTTTGGACAATTTTGCTCCTGAATATAAAATGACACCGTTTGTAATAAGATGCTCCAACCTTATTTGGGCCAAAAAAGGGAAAGTCAATATATGAAACAGACGTTTTGTTATATTGAAATAGACTATAATTTTTATTGATAAAGACCAAGTCATATCATGTTCAATGAATGTCATCTCCCATTGAAACTCAACCAGCCTTATTTGGTCCAAAAAAGGGCAAGTCAATATATAAGAAACAGATTTTTTATTATATTGAAACAGACTATCATTGTTATTGATAAAGACCAAGTCATATCTTATTCAATGAATGATATCTCCCATTCAAACTCAACCAACCTTCTTTAGGCCCAAAAAAGGCAAGTCAGAATATCAAACAGACTTTTTATTATATTGAAACAGACCATCATTTTTATTGATAAAGACCAAGTCATATCTTATTCAATGAATGTCATCTCCCATTGAAACTCAACCAATCTTATTCATCCAGAAAATGGCAAGTCAATATATGAAACAAACGTTTTATTATATTGAAATATACCATCATTTTTTTTATTGTTAAAAACCAAGTCATTAATTTTTATTGAAATATGTCATCTCCCCTTCTCCTGTTCCTCTTCATCGCCACCAGGCCCACCACCATCCCACCATCTCTAGCAGAGCCGGCACCCTTCAACTTCCATAGCAACCACCACCCCCAGCCATACCCACCCCCCCCTCTCTCTCTCTCTCTCAATTTGAAAACTCCCAATTCTCTGTCATTCACAAACCACAAAATTCCTTAATCTCTTCACCGCCGCCCCATCCCCCATCTCTGTCCTCTGACACCATCACCCCTCAATCTCCATTGCAACCACCACCAAATTTTTTTGAAAGGCAAACCCAAATTAGTTCCGATTTTTCCCAAATCAAACCCAAATTAGTAACGTTTTTTCCCAACCAAAACCTAAATTAGTGGAGGGTAACTACACGTACCTGAGTGAGAGAGAGAGAGAGAGAGAGAGAGAGAGAGAGGAGTGGCCTGGTGTGTTGAACGATGAGAGATTGCGGGAGGAATGAGTTTTAGGGCTAATAAGTGATATATAAAGGAGGGTCAAATAGACATTTCAAGTTGGCACACCATGTATTAGTCAATATTTTTCCTCTTGTCATGAGAGTGGTAGTTTCAAGAGTGCAGACCATGATTTTGGGATTAATCCGGGTCAACACCTCTAACCATAATTTTCCCAAAGTATATTTTAGCATCGCATTGGGAATTTAAATTCTGCGTTTAAGGAGAAAAAAATGAAAATAAAATTCAAAATTCTGCTTTACGTATTTTAAACACTAAATAAAAGAAAACATTCGAAGGTGGTTACCAAAATGTGGAGTGCCGAAATAATTTTTTAATGAACAAAAAATAGACATAAATTTATTATCTTTTCGTCCATCAAATCATTGGCTTAAATAATTGAACTCACTTGGTGGTTTCATCATGCCAATGAATCCTAAATTTTTCTAGTTTTTTTTTTAATTACAAGATTTAAATTTTTTCAAATAATAAAAATAGTTTTCATACCTTTCTGAATAATTTGTTATAAACAAGAGCAACCAGTCTAAATGTTTCTAAGGTCACATTTTGTAAATGAATATACTAATATAGCTATTGTGCCCGTGTGAGAGCATTTTCAACCCAATTCTTCATTTTTAAGGTCAAAATAGTTTTTTTTACTCAAAGTGGATATGGAGAATAATTCTTCATTTTCATCTCTACTTTTCAAAAACTCATTAATTTCTTTCCAAAATTCAACATTTCCTCCAAAATTTATGTTTTACTTTTTAGATATAATCCAAATATATTCAACATTGATATCATTTTGAAGATATTGTTAACACATTTCTAATGGTAGTTGTTTTATAAATGTTACATTATAAAATCACAAGTTATATGTATTTTAAAGTGCAAAATGAAATGTTCTTCATTTCTCATTTGGTTCTCCATGTATGGAGCATCAAACATGATCCTTCATTTTGAAAAAATAAAAATAAAAATTTGAAGCATGGTTGGTGATGCTCCAAGACAATTAAGAGCTAAACTGTTTTCACGTGTAGTTTATACTATTTAAATAAAGAGTTATTAAATAAATTAGTGATATTTAATTATTTTATGTCATTTATTTTGTTCTGAATTATAGGACAAAAAATAAAGCAAAAAAAGAGTGGTTGTAAACAAGTTGGAGTGAAACGTGGGGTGGGTAGTTAGTTGCCCTGTTTGCTATCGCTTATAACTTAGAAGATTAAATTACGATTATTTTGATTATTCACTTAAAAAAACTTAAAATAATATCGAGTGTGTTAGGTGTAAAGCTAAATTGAAATTTTAGATTGTTGGTTATGCAAGTTGTAAAATAGCTAATTATCAAGTAAATGTCTAGCTTAATCTTAATTACCGTTCAGAGACACTCTTAAATAAGTGTTTTTTTTTTTTTTTTTCCTGTCAAATGTATTTTTACAGCTTCGAATAAGATAAAAAGGCCACAGTTAAAATAATCTCACTTTTTTGGCTCAAGATAAGTTGAGAAGTAATAAGATCTTTATAATAGAACCATACATCATCCATTAACTTTTTAAAGCTGATTGTGGGCCTTTTCTGGACCCACAAAAATAATCGGAACCGTTTACCTTTTAGAGCACGTTGAGAACATTGACTATGCCAAAAATCACGTTGATTGGATATAGTTTGACATGATTTCAAAATACATTAAGTTTGTAAAAATAAAAGTGTGCAACACCGGATTGCAACTCATCTGACACAATTATTTGAAGATTAATACATTTCGAAAACATGTCAAACAATATTCGATTAACGTCATTTTTGATGTGGTCAACCTTCTCAACAAACTCTAAAAAGTGAACAGTTTCGATCATTGTTGTGAGCCTGTTTCGGACTTAGTTGGACCAAACTAGTCCCAAGCCAAACTAGTTGGGATACGATCCTGTCTTTTGGAGGCTTTTAAACCTTCATCGCATTTTCACAAAAAATTAAAGGGAAATTGGTGTTCAATGGCCCTTGGGGCAAATTATTCCCAAATCATTGAGTAGTTTTTGTGGATTTCATCTAGACGTGAAAAAACAAATTCCAAATACATGAGAAGGGCCAGGTAAAATGACTATTATGCCCTATCTCTCTCTCACTTCACTCTTTCTTCTCAACTCTAACCCAAAAAACCAGCAAACCATTGACACCCCCACACCCCCCACCCCCCCGAGAGAGAGAGAGAGACTGAGACCACTCTTTCCTCTTCCCCTCTCTTTAGGACCATTCCGTTGCCTAACAAACATCCAAAAATCTCCAGGACTCGTATTGTTCATAACCGAGTGATTATTATCTTTGTTAAATCTATGGGTTTCCATCTGGGTTTCTTCGTGCTGTGCTCTGTTCTTGTTTTGGCTTCCAGGAATTCAAGAAATCTCCCAATCGTATTTTTTGAAAAAGGGTATTCACACCTTTTTGGAGATGAAAATCAGGAAGTGGAGTAGAGAGAGGGAGGAGAGAGATGTGGATGCTCTCATGTGGGTCATGTGGTTGTTGGTGGCGGAGGTCAGCAGGAGGTGGAGGTGCAGTGGTGGTGGGAGGTGCGAGATCTCATCCGAGCCACTCTCTTTCCCAGCGACGAAATCGGCCGGGAATTTTGGGCCAAAATTTTAAATTTTCAAGTTTATTGGGTGTGGGCCTAGAGGAATTCATTCAGCGACTGAGTTGTCCCCTAAGTTGCCCCGTGTATAATTTAATGCTTTGTTTGTTTTGTATTTTGAAATTTTTTAAAAAAAATAGTAGGGATAATAAGTGGTGAAAGATAGAAAAAGAAATGTTGGAAGTAGGAAGAATCTAGAGGGAATTTTTTGAAAAATTCTTTTTAAAAGGGGAAGAGAACAAGGCATAAGTTGTCCTGTGTATGAACCATAAATTGCTCTGTAAGTTACCCCATGTATGAACCTAAGTTGCCCTCTAAATTCAAGACAATAGGAGTATTTTTGTCTTAACACCAAATCTTAGGAATTATTGTTTTTCTCCGCATGAAAGGGACAATTCCGAAAAAGTACTCCATGACTTGAACATAATTTGCCCCAAGGGCCACTGAACACCAATTTACCCTTCAATTTTATTCCACGACCCAAGAACTCTAAATGCAACCAAACAATCTAAATGCTTCGGAATTCTCCTATGTTTTTACCCGAATGTATAAGTTTTCAATAAAAAAATTGTTCAACTGGAACATTCAAACCTGCAGCTGTAAATCTTGCATCCGAACCGCAATGATAATCACTTACCATTCGATCCACCATTACAGATTAAAGCTCCTTGGAATTTACTCAATGAACGACAAGGCGGGTTCAATCAACCTTGAAATCAAAAGGTCATACATATCATGGAGTAATCCAGAACAAACTCAGCTCAGCTCATTACAGTTGGCCAAAGGAGAACTGAATCCCCTTTACAAGAGGTGTGCCGCCATTTCCGGTCGAGATCTTGCTAAGTCCAACAGCTCAATGACCCCCTAGCTATGCATGTGGTTATTGATTTTGGATCAGTGATGGTTGGATTACGGATTTTGGATTTACGGAGGGAAGAAGACGAGTTTTTCCTCTTTGACAACAAGGGAAAGTCTTCAATACACACTCCTTTAAGGTGTGTTCCATATGCATCTATTGTATGGTTCATATCGTGCAACTTCATAAAAAATTACTTATAGAACCGGTCATTTATAACATTTTATTTCATATCGTAATTTTTATACTAAAAATTCGTAACTTTTCATCAATATGATTCATAATTTTTTAGCAATAAATTCATAACATTTTGCAATGTTCTAAAACTCGGAAATACTCGGTACTCGGTGCCTAGCTGAGTAGAGTTAGGGCTACTCGGTGGGAATTACTCAACCAGTCGATTACTCGGCAATACTCGGCGAGTACCGATTATTCGGTAAAACGAGATTACTCGGAAGTGGGGAGAAAATCGAAAAAAAAACTAAAAAAAATGGGGTAAAATACATAATATGGAGGGATATGGAGAAGAAGAGGAGGAATAATTGACTACTAATTTTGTACTTCGTTTCATTTGATTTGAACGTTTAACTTTGTAATTGACTATTAATTTCGTACTTGGTTTCATTTGGTTGGAACGTTAAACTTTGCAATGGACTAGTAATTTTGCACTTAGTTTCATTTGGTTTGAATTATGAATATTGAACTTCTCATTATGCATTATGAATATCATTTGGGAAACATATAAAAAAAAAATCCAAGTAATTTCTACTCGCCGAGCAATCGCCAAGTACTCGTCCTATAAGGTACAAGGTGGCCAGACGAGCGAATACCGAGTTTTAGAATATTAACATTTTAGGAATCATAACATTTTGGTGAGTTTCAACGAGAGTGTATATAATACACACCCAAATAAGGAGTGCATATTGTAGCACTTCCCTTACAATAAAGGTGGAAACCCTTTGCCTTTTACCCCTTGCCTTTTGGGGGAATTGCATTTCAGTGGTAAAAGGGGTAAAAAATTACCAACTCATGGACCACTTTTTCGGAATTGCCCCGTCATGGAAAGGAAAACAATAATTCCAAGATATGGTGTTGAAGACAAAAATACCCCTCACTCCAGTTCTGAATCAGGGGCAACTTAGGTTCATACATGGAGCAACTTAGATTCATACACGCGGCAACCTAGGTTCTTACATGGGGCAATTTAGGTTCATACACGGGGCAACTTATTTGGATCGAAGGAGCAATTGTCATAGGCTCGTCTACACTGTACACAAACACAGAAAGAGATCAACGTCAGCAACTTTGGAAGACGTCGACGCCGACGACTTGGACAGATTTGATATTGCAATTCACCCCCAAAAAACACACCATTTTTATTCCTCAAACCCTAGATTATTCAAAAAACTACAACCCACAAATCGATAACGGAGCCGAACGTCGACGACGCCAGATTTGGTGTTTGTGAAGGTCAGAGAGAGAGAGAGAGAAGCAACCGAGTGCTACCGTGACTCGCTAGCTCTGCCAAGTCACTAGCAAAGTGGGGAAATGGCAGGGACGGGGCGAGGATGAAACGAGACTGATGGAGATGCTTAGAAGCTTTAGACCAGCTCCAACCTCTCTTTTTCTCTCTCTCTCTCTCACACACACACACACTCTCTCTCTCTCTCTCCTCTGTATATGTATGTATCTATATATGCATGTGTGGGTGTGCTTTTTTGCTGGAAACTCTCTCTCTCTCACACATACACACACTCCTTCTCTCTCCTCTGTATATACGTATGTATCTATATATGTGTGTGTGGGTGTTTTTTTTGCTGGAAAATCAGAATGATACTAAGAGGGTATATTAGTCTTTATACGTTGCCATTTTCATGTATTACAAATTAGTTTTCTCCATTTCATATCCAGAGGAATTTCATAAAAACTAGTACATGACTTGAGAGTTATTTGTCCCAATGGCCCCTAAACCGAAATTCTCCCTTGCCTTTTCCGTTTCACAAATCCCTTAACAAATGCTAAATCCCGACGCAGTCTTAACAATAAAAGTTGGGAGTACCACGATACCATCTATTTTAATATATAAAGGGATAGCACCACTTTTGTGTCTCCTCGGTCATGTTTTTTCATTTCCAAAACTGCCCACAAAAGATAAAAAGATTCACGCACAATTAAAGTTATAGAAGACTTATTTGTAGGGTCATAATAGACAAACTAACACCAAATAACCACCCAACTCAATAACTACCCACCCAATGAACCCACGTCAGTTTCCCTCCCACTACAACTTCTCTCCTGTCACAAAATCTACTTCGTTCCCCTTTTTTCCATCCGGTCACCCCTGAACATTACCTGTATCCATCTTCCTCCGTGCATTTTGCACCATTGGACACTTTCCACGCACAAGCTCGGTGATTCCTGTTGCATCAAACGTTTGGTGTTGTTCATCATCCTCTGTGCAACTCTGTAAGTCCACATGATGCCCTCATGTAGAGTTTTTAAGTTTACTAAAATTGCTTCAGTTGAGTTTCTTAGTTTTCGTGGTGCATGTTTACTGTAAGAATGCATCAATGTATTGGAGGTATAAACGTATTGTCAGAATTGGGTTGAGGAAATGCTATATCGGCACATTTACGGTTTTCTCTTTGTTCATTTTTTTTACCCTGTTTTGATTAACTATCTCAATCAAATTTAATATTTAGAGGACGATTTTCTTTTAGTGTTTGGCACATGTTGACTAATATATTAGTCGCACGGCAAAATAAAAAACACTAAAGGCGTTTAGAGGACGATTTCCTTTTAGTGTTTGGCACATGCTGACTAATATATTAGTCGCACGACAAAATAAAAAACACTAGAAGGATTGTCAAAAAAAAAAATAGAAGCCGGGACACACGCAATGTGTGTGCAAGTTGGATTTTCGCAATATTTGTGAAAATTTGATCAAACAATAAATGGGAATCATTTTTATAAAAAACATTGTGAAAATCTAACTTGCACACGCATCGCGTGTGCCTCGGCCTCTATTACAATCTTTAAAGGCATCTCTAGTGGTAGAGTTGAGAGCTTTGTTTGGTCAGAAAAATTCTGACTTAGTTAACTAACTCTATTTTGGGCTCCCTTGTGGTCTTGTTAACACTTTGCTAACTTTAACATCTGTTAACTGCATTGTTAACTGCAGCAAACCTACTAGCAATACAAAGAGGAGAGAGAGAGAGAGAGAGAGAGGACAGAGGGCTGCATGTGACAGCTTTTGGCTCATTTGCCGTTGGCAGAGAGAGAAGAGAGAGAAAGGGAGGGATAAGAGGGAAGATGATGGATCCACATGCACACACATATGTTTACAACACACATTCATTTTTTAAATTTATACTCTTAGGGCTCGTTTGGATGCAGGATTAGGTTTGGAGGTGTTATGTAAGAAGGGGGGATTAGATAGTAGGGGGTATTGGTTAATAAGGGATGGCCCACATTGATGTGATGTTTATGGAAGGGGTATTAAATAGCACTTAGTTTGGATGAGGTATTAGAAATGGGGTATAAGAAAGGGTGGATGATGTAAAAAGCTGTCAAATGACCTTTTTACACTTGTACAGTCCCAAACTTAATTATGTATTACGTTATATATATAATTACAAATATAAGTAATCTTTCACATGACTTTAAGCTTTAATATCTAATTTTACTTATAAATGTACTAATTTAATAATATTACAAAATAAAAAAGTCAGTTTTAATTTGTTAAATTTTTTTTTTTTTTTAATATATAAATTGTAGATTGAAAAAATCAGTTTTGTAGATTAAATTTGTTTTTGTAACACTTAATTTTTCAACCTACAATTATATATTAAAAAATATGGTTAACAAATTAAGTGTTCCAAATTTCAATCCGTTTAAATGGGTGGAAAGATTTTATTTTTCTGATCATTTAATTCTAAAGGGTCATAATTAAATTTTGACTCTAGGGCTCTCGTTGGTTAATCCTAAGATATTTAGTTGTACGACTTTCTTAGGGCTAATCAACGAGAGTCCTACAGTCAAAATTTAATTATGGCCATTTAGAATTAAATGATCAAAAAAATAAAATCTTCCTACTCATTCAAACGGATTGAAATTTGGAACACTTAATTTTTCAACCTATAGTTATATATTAAAAAATATGGTTAACAAATTCAGTGTTCCAAATTTCAATCCGTTTGAATGGGTGGGAAGATTTTATTTCTCTGATCATTTAATTCTAAAGGGTCATAATTAAATTTTGACTCTAGGGCTCTCGTTGGTTA
>BPLS01000627.1:108002-120447 GCA_019656275.1 Rhododendron kiyosumense
GCTTGAGCAGGTGGGCCCTGAGACTGAGGATATCCAGGCTGGACATAGCCTCCTTGGGCAGTAGGCGATTGTTGGGGCTGCTGCCCATAAGCGGGCTGACTGCCTGGAGGTTTCTGAGCCTGAGGTAGTCCGTAGTTGGGGCCAAATCCAGAGGGTGGTTGAGTCCCGTAACCGGGTTGAGAAGCGGGGACTCCATAACCCGGCTGGGTTGATCCTTGAGGTGGATAACTAGCAGCATTAGGGCTAGGTTGCTGAGCAGTGGTGGTGTATCCTTGTGGTGCTTGGCTGGTATCCCCCTGTACAGGAGCTGTTGTAGTATAAGCTTGCTGCTGTTCATACCCCTGAGCAGGTTGACCATATCCGGGTTGCGGAGCAGGTGCCTGATATCCCCCATATCCCTCCTGAGGATAACCCTGTCCCTGTGTATTATATCCAGAAGCTGGTGGCTGACTGTAACCATAACTGGCATTATCTACAGAGGCTGTGGGACCACTGCTGGCTTGCTGCTGCTGGCCGTAGTAATCGTAACCACCACCCTGAGAGGTCTGCTGATTTGGTGCACCAGTTGTTGGGTCCCACCCAGTTGCATAACCACCAGAAGCAGGCTGAGGTGGATACCCAGGGTATTGTTGCTGAGGCACATTGTACTGTGGTGTGGGCCCAGGATATGCTCCGGGCTGCACGTAACCATAGCCGGTTTGTTGCATTGGAGGTCGGGTTTGGTAGCCTTGCTGTGAATATCCTCCACCCATTCCTGGATTTCTGGGCCGATTCTGCGTAAAAAATTGTTATTTCATATATATCAAGTTCATTGCGCACACACAAAAAAATGGCAGAACAGAAAAAAATATGCATACTTATCCACAAGGGGTTAAAGGACATGCCTACAAAATGACAAGCAGCACATATGTCTTAAGAGTTTAGTGGCAGTGTAGATGGATATACAACACAGTTGTATCAAAAGGGGTTTGGACGCCTACATACCGTACTGATTGGTGGAGTTACTCCCGCAGAAGCCCATCCTCTCCCTATTCGAAGTGAATGGGTACAAACAGAAATTGCAAAATACTATAGGAGTTTTCAAAATAAAAGCAGAGAAACAAAAATCCATTGCCAACATATTTCATAGTGAACTGCTACACACACAGATATATCTTGCTGAACATCCAAAGTATGATGCATGCAGTGTACAATGACCAGAGGTCTCAATGTAATATGTCGAAAGATCCAGCAAAGTAAACAAGAATATCCACAATAAGGACTCATACCACACCATAAGAATCAATCACTAAAATAGGGTGGCGATAGTGCCACAAGTGATTAATCTTAAGCGACTCTCTCAACCTCCCAAAGCTGACAAAATATCTGACTCTTCCTTTGTCCACTCTCTACCCTTCTGTAGTATCTTTTTCTCTCTCCCTCTTTCTTCCATCATCCCAAAGATCGCACCACCGTCACCATGGATGGCAAACCCAGTAACCAATGACATGACCCAACTTTATTACCCATGAAAATGCACCCAGTTACAAATTCCTCACTCTCTAGCCCATATATCTCAGACACCTCCATATAAATGCACCCAGTAACTGATGAGCGAGCTGTGGCCAAGTAATAATTTTTTAAAGAGAGAGAAACATATATAATTGGCCGCCCCAAGTATGGTTTAGCCTCTTGATGAGATGTGGGGATCAAGGAACAGTTGTTTACCCGGCGGATGGGCAACAAATGAGCAGACATCAGGAAAATAAAAGACGAGACAAGAAAAGGACCATTCATGAGAGAAAACAAACGAGAGCATTCTTGACAGAAAAGGAGAGAAGTGGAAAGGGTAGTCAGGACTCAGGAGTGAAGGCATTGACTATTGCAATTCAAAAAACAACACCCACATGTGAACATAATAACTTTCAATTCTCTCTTCGTCAAGATTACGGCGATGCCAGGCAGCAGCGAACGAATGGCTTAAAATACATTCATTATGGTGAAGAAGTGAGATGACACTTATCTTCAAGATTTAAGCCAGATGACTCCGTCAACTTCCTATAAGGTGCCCCCATCCATCAATCCAGTTACACTTAATGCTCCACACGATAACACAGCAATAAGATGCGCTGTCATACTTTCAGGATAATGACAAGTAAACAGAACAGGTCTAGCAAAACCGTAACATGAAAAGGTCAAAAAAAAGTCCAGGGAACAAATAAAACTAGGAAAGTGCTATTTCATATGGTCACTATGAGCTAAAATGTTAAAATCCGTCGCCTGAAAACTAGAAAGAATCAACAACCTGCATGCAAGAGTGACGGTCTAGGCACAAATAACCACAAAACAGTAGGGAAAAAGTGAGACACATATAACCCTCAAAAGTTAAAACCAAAGCCCTTCCAACACTTAAGCAATGGTGTCAACACAAAAGTCATAGAAAGTGAAGAATATGCTAGCTGAAAATACGATCACCAAATGAACAATTCTCAGAAAGCAAAGGAAAAACAGTTTCTTTCAAACTTTCACAATGAAACCAGAAATCTGTAAAGCAGTTAGAAGTGAAGAAATAGCCATTGAACTCTTTCCTAGTTCAACATTAATAAAGGTAGCACTAATAGATCCAATCTAACTGCAGAAAATATCCTTCATTGAATGAAGCACTAAAGGATTCAATGTATTTCGCATTATACCACAGCATATAGTTTTTTTTTGGGATCGGCCACAGAGCATATAGTAAATATCATCTTACCACCTAGCTTATAGTCAAGGGTACTTCATTTAACTCCAATATTTTAAAGTTCTCTACAGAATCCAGCAGTCAACATGTGCAATTCTTCAATAACCACAAAAAGCTTATCCTGAACGTTATCAACTTCCAAAGCAATACAGTTGCATCTCCAGACAAACATAAGCACTAAACTTCCCTCTCCAACTGCTATATCATTATTACATATTAGAAAACGAGGTTAGAACCATACCAGGAAATGCCGTGGGAGCACCAACACTACTTAGAATTCCTTATTGGTATCACCAACACTCCACTACTCAAAAACCCTACAATACTTCCCAATACCAATATCAGAAATGAGATAATAAACATCAAAAAGCCACACGTGAGCTTCAAAAAGGACCATCCCACAATTCCTCACTCGAACAATCAACAAAGTGGATAGAAATAGACTCAGAAGCATCCTTAATGGCATTCGCTAATACATGGGGCCCTAACTGCCTCACTGACAAAACAATAACGTAAAACCAGCCTATTATCCAATAAGTAGACTAGTGCTTAAGGCATGTCTAAAGATCAAAAATTGCCAACATTTTGGGCTGCTGGTATACCCTCAGTTTCTCAACACCAGCCAGCTAGTGTATACAAGAGACTTTGTGAAAACCAACTGCAAATTGAAATGAACCTGCACTGGTGACCGATGGAAATGATCCTGCACACAGTCTACAAAAAGACAACCCCAAGAATCATGGACATAGGAATTCAAGTACAAATTACCGTGCTACCAGGTGGTCTCTTATTGGACAACTAGAAAGAAGCAGAAGCCTCGACTTAGTGGCTATGGAGATTCTTCCAGAAAGGAATATGCATTAGCAGAAGCTCAATTCCTTCAGCCAGTAGTCAATTTCACACATGCAAAACTATTCCCACAGGTTTCACATGTGCATCTTTCTGCAGTCTTCAGCATTGCATAAAAAGAACATAGCGAAGATATCCAATTTTCCCAGACACGTATAAATATAGCTAATCTTGCAGATATGAAAACACAACAAACTTAAAACTTTTTATAAAATAGACAGAAAGGCAGCATCTTCAACAATAACTGATGCCGATGAATTCTGATCTGATAAAGCAACATGATTAAGTCTGTTATTCCACTTCACTCCTGATAAGAGCAAAATAAGGAGCACCACATATACACCACATTATATATATCTATGTGGCACGACTAAGTTACATCAGCGAATAAAAACAAGTGTTAGAACAGGTATACAAAGGCAGAATCTATACAACGGGGTTATGGGGATTCAACACTACTCCATAAAGGATTTGGAGGTATGGTAATAAAAACTTTCAGAGGAGTGATCCAAGAATCAACTAACATATGATGCCCCCCAACAAAAACTGACCAAAGAGAGCTACTATGTGGCACCAAAAAAAAAGAAGAGGGGAAACTAGCAGGAAGACAAGCACTTAAGAAAACATATTGTACAGATAGAAGTACGATATAGAAAGATGCCTATAACCTTGAAATGAAATTCAACAAAGAGAGGAACCATGAGTATGTATAGGTAAAAAGATTAAGCAACCAAAAAGAGAAGAAAAAAACACAACACAAAAGTTCCTGAAACCTCTTCCCAACTCTACACATATCCTTTGTTACCCTGCTACAAAGAGCAAGTGATGTATCTGCCAATGTCAGGACCCATGATTATTAAGCCATATACAGTGACTTCTTAGATATAAGCCAAAAGATACGTTCAAAATATACACTTTTGACTTGAACCCGTCATCAGCGGATGAATACGTCTGAAATGATGCTTCTGAAAACATCATGTGAGTGTATTCATAGCAATATTTAATCACCAAATAGAAAATTAGCATCACGGCATCACCATTTAAGGGAAGCACTATTAATGCAGTCCTTTAATAGCAAAGAGGAAATACGGTACAAGATAATGGGACAAAATCAACACAAGTGACTACTTTTAGTTAAATTGCAAGCTCAGACCCATATCCAAGATTGGGCAACAATAAAGCATACCTGACTGATAACCTCATTGACCAACTGTTTTGCAGCCTCAATCTGTTCATTGGTCCCATCTATCTGTAATGTCCTCTCTGTTGAAGGGTCACCTGGGGGGAGGTGCAAGGGAATAACCTATATAGAGTTAAACAAACAGAACAGTCAAGATTCAAGAACCAAAAAGCAATAACTTCAAACTACAATAGGTTAATTGTCAAGGGGAAAGGAAGAAACCCAATCCACACAGACAGAACAGGAGGAATCCAAGTGACTAAATGAAGCTAAATCAATAGTTACAGAATTTTGGAAAGAGCATGCTAGCATTCAATGACGAACCTGAATACGAGCACCAGAAGTAGCTTGCATATTTTTTATGGTCTCACCTCCTTTGCCAATGACCAGACCGACCTGAAAAAAAAGCAGGAACTAAGTCCTAGTCCACCAAGGGAGTTCCTCTGTAATAGACAATTAGCTCGTTGACCATAGAAGGCTTCATTCACCTTGTTGTTCGGGATTTTTGTTACATACTGCTCACCAGATTGCTGTCCAGGTACCCTCCGGTTACCAACAGAACCCCCTGCTTCAGCCTGTCTCGAACATCAAACAGATGAGACCAAAAGAAAATCTCTTGGACTGATACTTTACCATCGAGAACGTAGAAATCCAATGAGGTAAAACACCATAAAGCAAACAAACTCATTAAATTGATTTCCCCACTATAAGGAGCAATACCTCAGAAAGAACTTCCTGAATCAATTGCTCAGCCTTTGCAATTTGATCTGGAGTACCTGTAAGCTCAACCGGCCTATTTGGGGAATTAAGGTCTGCTTCCCCATCCCTTGTGACTTGAATCTTAGCCCCAGATTGAAGTTGAAGATATTTAATGGTTTCTCCAGATTTCCCAATAATCACACCAACTCGGCCATTTGGTATCTCGATCTTTTTGCTTGCTCCCTGTCCCTGGTACCCATACAGAACAGGTATGGATGAGGGAGGCATATTTGAAATCATAGGCTTCTGTACAACATCTGCATCCACCCAAAACAAAAAGGATGAGTGCAATCGCTAACTTTAACCAACTAATGATCACTAGAAACATAAACAGCCGTAAATCAGCTAAAACAGGAACCAACAGACGAAAACTAACCAAGGCTTCAGAAACTTTTCATTTCACTATAACCAAAAGAAGCCAAAAATTCCCACACCCCATTGCATATACAAACTACTTGCACTGTACAGCAGATGAGGGTATACTTAATGCACAGCAGATGAGGGTATACTTAATGCTACAATTGTAAAGTCAAATCCGAAATTTCTTTGACCAACCCACTATCAAAACATCAAGTGAAGGACTAAGGATTTTGAGAAAGCTTCATTTGTCTATCTGGTAGATAACACTCTTATTTCAATCTGGTAGACCCATTACTGTATACCAATTTTCACAATCCTATTTTTAACTCTCTTTCTTATATCTCTTCACACACGAATTCTGCATTTTTTTACATCTAGGGTTGACAACCACAACATATGCAACTATCAATAAGCCAAACCAAGTTGGGGCACATATTTAAACTTTGCCAAATAAGTATAAAGGTAGGGCTGATAAACGAACCAAGCTACTTGGGTTTTAGCTGCTGTTAATTCCTTAAAAACTCTTGGGGCACATATTTACACTTTCCCAAATAAGTATAAAGGTAGGGCTAATAAATGGACCAAGCTGCTTGAGTTTGAGCTCGTGATCATTCCTTTAAAATTCGTTCAAGATCAGTTTGTTACAATAACAACCAAGTTTGAACATTTGAAGTTCGTTAAGCTTCAAACCATGCTTGAACAAGCTACTGCTAGGCTCAAGATGTATAAAAATTCAAGATAATCAAAACTTGCTAGATTAAAGCACGCTGGAGATCAGCTCTCAAAAACAAGCTAATCTTAAACATGTTCTGAAATTCGTTAAGTTTCAAACCAAGTTTGAACAACTAACTGCTCGGCTTTTAGAGCTCTTTTATCATCACTAAACCTAGACAATCAATCCCAACCAGCCAAGACATTAAGTATCTTCATAAAGTCAATCCAAAGCAAAACCAATTCAAGAACTCGATTTAGAGATCAGCTCATCTCATAAACAAGCAAATCTTAAGCATGTTTTTAAATTCGTTAAGTTTCAAACCAAGCTTGAACAACTAACTGGTCCGCTGTTTGAGCTCTTTTATCAATACAAAACCATAACAATCAATCCCAACCAGCCAAGACATTAAAAGCATCTTCATAAAGTCAATCCAAATCAAAACCAATGGAAACAAAAAAAAAATCATTAAACCACAGGCAAGGGGAAGCAACTGAAACCCTTACTATCAGTGGAATCGAAGCCAGATCCCCCATTCTCAACCCTAGGTCGCTTCGCCTCGGCGTTGCTGAAGATACGGGCAGCAATCTCCTGCGCGCGCTGCTTCGCGAGCTCAAAGTCGCCCACAGGCGGCGGGACGCTGTTGTAGGAGGCGGGCGGCGGCGCGTTGCCCGAATCAGGCGGCGACTGCGACGGGATCGCGGCCGAGAAGCCGGTGGACCGCCGCGGCGGAGTGGTCTGGTCCTCGTACTTGCGCTTGTTGGTGAGAGAATCCGTACCGTACTGCACCTCTTCGGCCATAGTAGTAGGTTTTACGCTGGGAGATTCGTGTGGATCGAGAGAGAGAGAGAGAAGAGAGGTGCGGGTTGTTAAAACCCTAGATAAGAGAAGCTCGAGGATGGGAAGCGACTGCGATGACTTTTATAGACCAGTCGGGTTTGACCCGAATAGATTTTCTCGAGTTTGTGACTCGTGGGCCGTGAAATTTAGCGCTTTTTTTTTTTACCCTTTTTGCTTCGGGTGTAAATGGTAATAGAGCTTCTCCAGCCCTCGCTCAATTTTTTTTTAACTCGAATTTGAGTAAAAATTTGCTTCGGGTGGTATCATTCTCTAATGGCAAACTAAATTTCTTTTAACAAAATTATAATTGAATTTTTTTTAAAACTTTTAATTTCTCTCTTCCTCCCGTTCATCCTAAAATCCTTCCAAGGAAGATCGTAACCTTGACACCAACCAACGTGTCTCATTCGCCCGCCTCCACCACCAAAGTACACTCAGCTCTTGACAACCCTCGTAAATATTAGATTGACATCTTATCCGGTCGAATTCTGATCTGGCGACTTAAATCCTAGATTTGAAAATTCTAAACAAATGTCACGACGACCTTTACCGTTGCTCTTCGACTCTTAGATAGACCTCATGGTTCGTCGACATTCCCAGACAAACCCCTTGGACGCTCGAAAAACTCTCCAACAGCCTTCTTGGACACTCGTTACTACCACCGTCAACGTTCATCACCACCCGCAACCACCACCACCTTTGCTCACCACCAGCAGTTACCACAACCATTGACCATCCAAAACTACCAGTTGGAAATTTAGGTAGGATTTGAGTAGAGCCCATTTTAGAAACACAATAAGAACTTATTTTTTGTGTAATAAGAAGGCTTGTTCCGGGAAAAATAAGAAAAGTGGTATTTATTTTGGAAGAATTTATATAGGTACCAACCGGCTGGGGAGGGAAATCGAACCGGCGGCCGCGCCGGGCCGTCTCCGGCCACCGGACGGCGGATCCAAGCCGTCCAAAAATTCAAAAATTCAAAAAAAACCGAGGGGGCTAGCATGGGAATCATCGGCATTCGAGGTGTGTAGGGTGCCGTGTAGGGTGCTTGATCATATACACACGGAAAAATGGTGCTCGGACCAAGCACCCTAAACACCTCGGATGCCGTTGATTCCCGCGTAAGCCCTCTTGGTTTTTTTTTTAGAATTTTTGGACGGCTCGGATCGGCCGTTCAGTGGCCAGAGACGGCCCGGCGCGGCCGCTGGTACGATTTCCCTCCGCCGGCGCCCATTATCATAGCAGCAGTCTTATTTTTTGTAGAAGGCAACTTCAAACTCAAAAATCATGTATTTACGCAAATAATTTTCCTACCACTATAGATGTTTGATAGATCTTATTGAGATCTTTAATATGGTGCAACAAAAAATTGATTTTTTTTTTTTTCATTTACATTATTTTTAAGTTTGAAAATGTAAAAGGAATTTTTTATTTGGATTTTGTGGAATGACTCTTCTTATTTTAAATGAGAAGTGGCAAAATAAGTACTTAAGAAGGTTTTCGGAACGGAGCCTAAAACTCAATTTAGTTGGAGTTTAATTCTACGGCTGGAGGTGGATTTTGGATGGTTTTACCCAAACTTTAAAATTGTATAAATCTGAGTAAGCATCTCCAACATTTTTACCCATTTCTTCACTTAAACTCAAAATACATATAGGGCGGTTCTGGGGACAACTAATTAGACAAAAAAAAAAAAACACCTCATAGTTTCCAATCAAATTTTGATGATCTGAGCCGCTCAATGTGATCAGAACGTGATTTAAGGGTATCCGCTAGAAATCAGCTAAAAAAATGACCAGGAAGGGCTTGATCCGAACAGTTTTGAACAATTTTTTATTGAATAGTTCAAATAAAAACTGTTCAAATCAAGCATTTCCCAATCATTTTTTTTTGCTAATTTCTCTAAAGCAACCCTTAAAATTACATTCTGCACACATTGAACGGTTCGGATCATAAAAATTTGATCGAGAATTATGAGATTGAGCCGCTCAATTCGGATCATAAAAAAAAATTTGCTATATTCGGATCATAAATTTTTTTTTGCTAATTTCTCAGACACTCTTAAAATCACATTTTGCACACATTGAACGGTTCGGATCATAAAAATTTTGATCGAGAACTATGAGATTGAGATTTGTGGTGTTTTTTTGGATGTCTCTTGAACCGCCCCATATATATATATATATGTATATAAACATCACAAAGTGAACTCCTTGATTCAATCTAATATGAGATTAAATTATTTACATCGCCGGTGTAAATATTTGTTTTATCCAAATTAATTATATTGTGTCACGTCACCATGTTCTATTAATTAGGATCACTGTTTTTGACAAACGTGGGACAATGTAATTGATTTGGAGAAAATAAAGGTTTACACCACCGGTGTATATAATTTATTCTCAACTTATATATATATATATATATCAAAGTGAATTTTACTCAATTTTTTACTCAAATAGAGAGACTCAAATCCTTACTCAAAATGTAGAAGGCTTTTTTGTGCCTCTTCGATTACAAATATGCAATTGATGAAGGTTTTACTCAAATTTATACCTACACTCGGAGTGCTTCATAGTTCATACCCATTGGAGTAAGGGCTGGAAATGCTCTTCGATTACAAATATGCAATTGATGAAGGTTTTACTCAAATTTATACCTACACTTGGAGTGCTTCATAGTTCATACCCATTGGAGTAAGGGCTGAAAATGCTCTTAGTCGTGCTTTTTTGTGCCTCTTCGATTACAAATATGCAATTGATGAAGGTTTTACTCAAATTTATACCTACACTCGGAGTGCTTCATAGTTCATACCCATTGAAGTAAGGGCTGGAAATGCTCTTAGTCGTGCCTAGTTAATAGACTAGGGAAACCACAAATTGGTTCTCCACAATTCATAGAAAAAGAGTTGACAAAATTACGATGGTTTTAAGTGATGGCACAATTTTTATTTTTTTTTGGAATAATGTGGCTTTGACATAACAAACTTTTTAATTTGAACTTAGGACCATGAATTTCACATACGACTTTGGTTTTTCGTATCTCACAAGTTTTCCAGGTATGAGTCCTAATATCGATGCTTTAACTTATACTAGGTCACCACCTTCGTGCTACACATGAAAAGCATGATCACCGTTTGTTTGCTGTTGAGGATTGTTTCGGATAAATTAGATACACAATCTATATTTTTGGTTGATTCGAAAATGCAAGTTGTTTGCGTTTAGTTAAATTACATAAGCAATAATAGAAGACTCAAGAAACTGTGCTTTATCATAACCTCAAGTACTGCACTTTCCAAAAAAAAAAGTACTGCACTCTTTAAAGATGCCATAAATTCCATCCACATATAGAACACCAAAATAGGTTGGATTAAAAGGCTAATCAACGAGAGCCTTATAGTCAAAATTTAATTATGACCATTTAGGATAAAATGATCAGAAAACTAAAATTTTTTCACCTGTTCAAACGGATTGAAATTTGGAACACTTAATTTTTTAACCAAAAGTCAAATTTTATAAAAAAAAAAATGGTATGGACCGGAATTGTATTCCGCTAAGGGAAAAAGAAAATGAACTGATCAAGAGAGAGAGATGGGTTCGTGTAAAGTCTGGAAATTTTCATTTTTAAGATGGTTCTGTATGTTTGAGATGGAAGAAGAGGGTAATTTTGTCCTTGGGTTTCAAAAATAATGTTCTGGAAAATTTTTCCATCCAAAAGCCTAACAGACAACAAACGGAAGGGTCAGGGTGGCAGCGAAATAATAGTTGAAGGGGGTTAAGTGTTTGATTGAGTAGTTGGAGGGGGCAAAGTGTGGCCGGGTGATAGTTTAAGGGGGCAAAGTATAATTTCCCCTGGATTAAATGATCCATAGATTACTTCGTAGCTGCATTTGAGGAACTTTTTTTTTAACAAAACTCAACATTCACCAACATTGTTCTGTAAACTTACATTTTTCAGATCATAAAAGCATATAAATCTCATCAAAATGTAGATTGGAAGAACACTTTTACACGTCTACAACATTGGAAGATCACTAATTTTTTCCAAATACTGGATACATCGTTAATCTAGATGGAGTTCATTTGCAACCACTAACTACTGATCAAAATGGCAGAACAAATGCATCTCAAAGAGGTTCAAACCACAACCGATTACACTCTGAAAACCAAAAACGTTATCCTGAAAAGATAACTGAGAGATAGTTCCGGGAAACTAGTACGGAATATTCTGAAGACCCAAAACTCGTCCACAAAATAAGATGCAAACGTAACACCAAGGGAATCAACTCCCGTGAACCAAATGTACTACAGACCATCCAAAAATGAGAATTTCAATAGACAAAACCAACAAAATTATCCAGTCCAGCATTCCTCTCATCGACCATTCACTATCATCTGAACTAGTAGCTTGGATTGAATAATCTGAGAAGCAATATGACTTACAGCTTGTCCTCGTACTCGGACAGCGGTGTCATCTGTTCCTTCAACCCTTTCCTCTTGCGGATATCCGACACAAGGATTGCCGCCTGTGACCCAGCTTCCAATGGATCAGACATCATCATATCCCAATGATCAAACACGCATTGCGGAAAGGCCTGCCCTGAAGTCGCTGCCCTCAAAGTGCTAGAGAAACCAAATGACTCTATAACAGGAAGGTAAGCCTTGATGTTGTAAAGGGGGGTACCCGGCCTCTGCATTTCCTCAAATACATGACCACGTTTTTGATTCAAAACACTGTAAATTCCCCCAAGGGCTTGTTCCGGCGCCTGGATCTCCACCAAGTATACAGGCTCCAAAAGTCTGGGCTTGGCAGTCAGTTGGGAAGCGTAAATGACCCTCCGGGCAGTCGGAATGACCTGCCCACCTCCTCTGTGAATAGCATCGGCATGCAAAACCACATCACAAACTTCAAAGCAAATACCCCTCATGTTTTCTTCCGATAGTGCCCCTTCTTTTGACGCCCATTGGAACCCAGCAACAACAGAATCCTTGATTTCATTCAGGTATTGAACTCCCTTACACATATC
>BPLS01000627.1:120457-217666 GCA_019656275.1 Rhododendron kiyosumense
CACAACCATGTTAGGCCCAGTGGTTTCTGGCCCAAAACACCAAATCTTTTTTGCAAGATCCTTGTCCCAACCGAACTCCTCTGACAATATTTTAGATCGGACCTTGGGGTCATCCCTAGGGCCAATACGTCCATCGTCAATGGCCTCAGCAAGGCCCTCCTCCAAGGGCCTAGCTTCCATGTATAGACGATTATGCTTGTTTGGCGACTTGCTCATGACAGTGCGTGACGACTTCTCAAGAACCGTCTCACGGAAAGACACAACAGGATCTGACTTGATAATTTCAGCTCCACCCATGAAATCGTCCACTAAATCCTTTAGACAGATTTCAAGGTGCAGCTCTCCTGCACCAGCAATGATGTGTTCCCCAGACTCCTCAATACTACAGACCACCATAGGGTCAGATTTAGCCAGACGTTTGAGGCCTTCAACAAGCTTGGGCAGATCAGAGGCAACCTTGCACTGAACAGCCACACGAACAACAGGTGAAACTGAGAACTTCATTGCTCGGATTGGGTGGGCATCCACTTCCTTCTCATTCGTCAAGGTAGCATTCTTAGTGATATACTGGTCCAAACCAACCAAAGCCACTGTATTCCCACACGGTACGTCTTCCACAGTTTCCTGCTTCTTTCCCATCCAAATGACAGTTCTTTGCACACTCTTAACATACAAGTCCTTCTTCTCTCCAGGGACATAGTTGGGACCCATGATTCTAACCTTCAAACCAGTCGACACTTTCCCCGCGAACACACGCCCAAAGGCAAAGAACCTTCCCTTGTCAGAAGCAGGAATCATCTTGGACACGTACAGCATGAGAGGCCCCTCGGGATCACAGTTCCTAATAGCATTCGCATACTGATCATCAAGGGGTCCCTCGTACAAATTCTCAACACGATATCTTTGAGCAGTGGAAGGAGAAGGGAGATGGAAGATCATCATTTCTAGAAGGGCACTACTAGCCGGAAGCCAGGTCTGCATGACACGCTTCATCAGAGCCTTCCCCATCAACTCCTTCTCATCTGACTTCATTGTGACGCCAAGCTTCTGCAACATGGGCCACAGCTTGTCTTTCTGGTCATTCATGCAAGTGTTGATGATCTGCTTAATGGGTTCATAGCAGAACTGCACAAATCCACGCTTGCAAGTAGCAGAGCCTGAATTCTTGGTGGTCCACTTTTTGGTGGCAGGGTCAAAGTAGTTTTCACCCCAGAGACGCTCCATCATCTTAGACTCATCCACACCAAATTTGGAAGCATACATCTTAGCAAAGTTCGTCAGAGTGAAAGCCCAGCCGTGCAACCCAGCTGAGAAAGCAACTGTTCCTTTCTCAGGGTACACCATAACGTCACCAAGGAGGGGATCCTCGTACGTGGCCATGATCACATTAGCATTTTCAATCACTCTCTGGAATGTCTGGTAAGCCTCCTCTCCATCGACCTGGAGCTCAAGGAAGCACCTGTCCATCTTGTTAACAGTTAACACAGGTCGGATCCTTTCACCCAAAGCCTGTCGGAGAACAGTTTCTGTTTGGACACAGACACCCTCGACACAATCAACCACCACAAGCGCACCATCAGTAATTCGAAGGGCAGCTGTGACCTCAGAAGAAAAATCAACGTGTCCAGGAGAATCAATTAGATTGATAAGGTATTCATTCCCATTACGCTCTCCTTTGAATGCCTTTAGTGACTCATCAGTCATCTCATAGTAGAGAGAGATGCCAGTAGACTTGATGGTGATACCACGTTCAGCTTCATCCGCCCGGGTATCTGTCATCCGGACATCACCAGCAACTTCTTGAGCAATGATACCAGCAGCAGCCACAAGAGAATCAGTAAGTGTGGATTTCCCTGAGAGGAAGAAAAAAGCAACAGTTGTGTCAGTATGTTTACCAAAGCAAATATATGCCAAGTGTTCTCTTTTTGTCAAGGTATTTCTCTTTTGTTGGTGTGTTTATGTTACATGATAATGTATTTGCACGAAGGCACCATCACTTTAAATTAAATAACATGAAAGGAACACTGTAACAGATTCAGATCAATATTGCCCAGATACAGGTGGTACCCGCAGTTCTAATACCCCAAAGGATACAATAATATGAATGATTGTGGGAACACGAAGGATCAAAATTCAAATACAGTTTCTCCATTGATTAAATATCTTCGCAGGTGAACTAATCAACAGCACTGCAAACTTTACTATGATAAAGCCTCCAAAATACAAGAGATACCAAAGTCGGATAGCTTTCATACCATGATCCACATGTGCAATAACGGACATGTTACGAATGTTGTGCTTGTAGTCCATAATCCTACGAAGCTCGTCAGCTGTGAACTTCACCTGCACATATTACGTGAATGTATCTATTAGAACACTCTCAACTCTACACAACTTCAGACAACAGAAGCTTATAACAAAAAGCAGTTGAAACAAACAACTTACCATCTTGACTCTTGAGTACTCTACAACAACAGCAAAGTTCTAAAACAAAAAATGAACGTCCTAGAACACCTGCAATCCACGTAGTAAAAAACTATCAGCAGCTGAAACAGGTTAGCTTAAATGACAATCACCGGCTTGAGCACAAGCAAAACAAAAACCTTAATAATATCAATAAAAAATAATGCCATAATAATTAAAAGGAAAAAACTGCTCCATGGTGAAGGCATAGCATAATGCAATTACAGTAACTAATAAACATCGGGCCCTGACACATAAACTTAATTTCAGAAATGTTTTCTGGCAGACACATCAATGAAATTGGACAACTGAATCCTCATAAAGTATGTTTGCCTGGATTAAGCCTGTAACTATCTTCTCCCCTACATAAACATAGCAATAAGCATAATTGATGCAGCAATAAGCATAACTGATGCTGCATTGTGCACAGCACATGTCATAGATAAAAAGACGACGGCGGAAAGCCTTCTCTCAAACTAAGATCGTACATTTTTTTTGAAAATGAACAAAAGATTCACAACAAAGAAAACTTGGAGAAGCATGGAGTTATGTCCTAAGCTGCTCCTCCTGGTCCAGCTAATAACACATCATCATTCTAGTGTTCTACACAACCAACTCCAAGCATTTCCATTACACAGATGCATAACTTGTTTAAGGCTATGCTTGGAACTTGGGGGAAGGGGTGGAAAGGAAGGGAAAATTTTAAAAAATTTCTTCCCCTTGTTTGGTTCTTAAAAAACTATGAAACACCAACACCTCTAGGGGTCGACGTTTCGCAGTGTTTGGGCACGGGGACACGTATGGGACACGCCACATGGCGTGTCACATAATTTAATATAAATTTTTGAGGAGGACACAGCTGGGGTCAAAGTGTAATTTTTTTAAAAAAAAATTTGGGGTCAAATTGTAATTTTTTCAAATTTTGAGGGTCAAACTATAAATTTTTCTAAAATTTTCAGGTGTTAAACTATAATTTTTCAATAGGGTTGTATTGAACTTATCTGTCTTGTTTTGTTGTTTTGTTTAAATGGTATTGGAACTATGGAATTTTCGTTTTGTCCACATTTTGCCATTTAAATTTGGAAAAAAAAATTGAAAAAAAAATAAATAAATAAATATACACGTGGCGTGTCCCCCGCCGTGTGCATGTCTCCATTTTTTTAGAATTCCCGTGCCCGTGTCCGTGCATCATAGTTAAAAAATGATAAGGCAAAATTTCGAACACAGGTTCAACTTTTCTCTCAATTTCTCTTTAACTTTCACTCTCGTTTCCCTACCTTCATTTCTTTTTCTTTCCCCAAGTAATAAGTTCCAAACAGAGCCCCTTTGGATGGTGGGGGAGGATGAGAAGACATGGGTGAGAAAGGGGAAGGGGTTTTTTTTTTTGTTGCACTTTTCTCATTTCTGACCAAAATGCTCAATCCAATGAGTTAATTGGCAAGAAACCATAAACCTTTTGTTTTCTTTTCTCATGGAATCCCTCCATCCAAAGGTGTAGTGTACCGAGCAAATACCCTATCCTACTCGAACTTGGATAAGAATTACATGAAACTGGCTGCAAAAATGCATCTAAGATCCTAAATCTACGATCCCGTCGTCTTCGAATAACACATGAAATGAAATATTTAAAATATCAACTCAGATATCAGCAAAACATTGCATAATTCAATCACTCGCACTAGTAACCGATCCAAACACGCAACTCCTAATAAGCTCATAGCAAGGCCAGAGAAATGTGTGGTGAAAAGCTTCGTGAGGACGCAGAATAATATAAAAATAAAGCAAATCGAAAACAGGATTCTTTAAAAGATGAAACAGAATGGATAGATCGGAGCACGGACCAGAAATAGGAACGAGGAATAGATGAAGCAGTAACTATATAAACTCATACACATGCATAATGCAGTAACTATATAAACTCATACACATGCATACACACAAACTGTGAGAGAGAGAGAGAGAGAGAGAGACAGAGAGAGAGAGAGAGAGAGGAGGCTTACAATGCGACGGCTAGGTCAGAGAGAGAGAGAGAGAGTGCTCTAAGTGAGAGGTTAAAATGAGATGAGAGGGAGGATTTAGTGAATGGAGAGCGAGAGAGAAAATGAGGAAGGAAAACCCTAATTGGTTTCGCTCGTTTGTACTGTTGTGTAGGCCCACCTTTAAGTTGGGTTTTGAATTGGATCCAAAGCCCAATCAATTTTTGTTTGGTTTTATAGGAGTATAAAAGCTTACAAGAGTTGGTAAATGAACTAAACTACTAGCTTAATTTGAAATCATACATAAACGAAGATGGAGGAACGTTTTTTTAAAACTCGTAAAGGTTTCAAACCACCTCAAATAAGCAACTATTTGGCTCGTTGGAGTTATGATGTTAAAAAATTAAATTGATTCGTGATCGACTTGATTAAAAGTACGTTTTGAATTGGCTTGTCTTGTATACAAGCCAAGTTTGAACTGACTTCTAAAAGAGCCTGACTATGAGTATCGACCTTGGTCTTACCGATGCAAAAAGGATATGAGCCGTTGATTGATTTTAATTCTAAATGAAAAGTAAGATGAATGGATTAAGCACTTAAACATATCGAATCGAACTGATTTTTTACTGGACTACTCAAATAATTATTTGAAAAGTAGTCAATGACTTGAATCATTTGTATGAGACCCTAAAGTGGGGCCCAAAAGTGGTTGATACCACTAGTCTTATTGCTTTTAAAACCCCGTTAAATTTTAAATCAAGTGCAAGCTTATTAATCGAAATAAACTCACCTTCTATTATCCATTCTATCATAAAACAACATATACTCCCTCTGCCATAATGAGATTTTTAATTTGGTGTCATGAATGAAAGTATTTTATTTTTTGATGTAAAAATTACGCATTTTTTCATAAAACCCAACAATGTGGTATGGATGGAGTATGCAGTATCCTAAAGTTATTAGGAATGCAGTTATTAAAATCCCAACAATGTCTTTCTAAAATCACTTGTGACAAGGTGTTCTATTTGTTTTTCTCATTTAATTTTCCATGTGTTTTTATATTCGTTTTTTCTCAATGTTTTCTGCTTTGATTTGTGATTTGAGTTGTATTTTTGAATAATAGGTGGAGAAAGAAATGAGAGTAATAATTGGAAAGAGAGGTAAAAAATAGAGAGATATAAAGTGATAAAAATGAAAGTAATAATTAAAAAATTAAAGATAAAAATAAAAATAATGATTGAATTGATAAATATTTTTTAAGTAGAGTAACGAAGTCAACAAGACGTACATTTCGTAATTTTCTCATTTCTTCTCCAAATTCAAATGTTACCGTTACACAGACGAGGCCCACCCCACGGCCTGCTTCCCTCCCATCTCTACTCCCCCAAACCACAAATGACAAACCCACCAAACTAGGGTTTTGTGCTCACCTTCCACCCAGAACCCATTTTAAAGCCTACCTGTAATTCCACCAATTCTATCCATTTAACCATCAAAATCCCATCCATTACCAAAAACCCAAAAATCATGAACCCATTTCACAACAACTACCAACTCATGCTGCAAGAATCGATCGACCACTTCTTGGCCGAACACAACAAGGGGTCAACCGATTTCTCCGTCTTCGGTTCGATTTTCCTCCGCTTGGTCCAGTCAATGAGTGACCCACCACTCGAGATCACCTGGTTTTACTCAGCAACGACCTTTCACAGCTCTGTCAAGTCGATAGCAGCTGTGAAGGACTTGTTTCAGTTGTTGGTTTCGTGTTCGAACCCGTATAGTGGCTCGAAAAGGGTCGCTGTTCTCGCTCCGCTTGTATCCGAGTTGTATTACATTGTTGTTGATTGCTTAGGTAAGGGTTTGGGCTTGAAGGGGGAGGTTGAGGGTTTGGTAGAAGTGGTTGTTAGTTACATTCTACTATGCTGTTCTAATAGTTTTGAGGAGTGGGGAAATGGGTCGGATAATTTGACGGGTGGGTTTGTGGATTTGATCCGTGTTTGGAGTGTCGGTCGAGTTGGGGAGAGGAGCGAGTTTGGGGATCATTTGAGGGTGTTCTTTCCACTTGTTAGTGGGGAGGTTCGTAGCGAGGTCAGTGCGGGATGCGGAGCTGGTTACGTAGCTGGGATTGTTATGGTTGAGGCTTTTTTGCTGAGGTTGTGTTTGAAGTTTGGTTCGGGGGTTTCGGGTGAGGAGTTGCAAAAGGATATGCAGCATTGGGCGGTTCAGACTATAGCGGGGTTTCAGAATGGCTGCTTTTTTGGTGAGGATAACTATTGCTTAGAGCATTTGATTTAGTATTTGTCAAGCTTTGATCATAGAGTGCACTAATGTTTAGTTAATTTGGATAAAATTACTGTCGATGTATGGTTGGATTGTCACTTTTTTTAGCAATACATATTTTTCCATCTGTTAGCAGTTCACAAACTAAATGGGGTGTATGCCGGACATGGAGTATGGTTGCACAATGTGACTAGGACTTGGAGCATATATACATCCTTGTAGTTTAAGGGTGGGAGTGAAGGCAATACTTTTCTTAATATCATTACCATCATGCTGCCATACATGCAACTAACCGGAATAAGAAATTACATTCTGAAACAGTTATATGGTGCAATATCAGGTCCCAACCTATACATCATCTTTGATGATTTAGACTTTACGTACTTTCCATATAAGTAGATATACTCCCTTCCTTGCCACTACTCCCATGTTTAATGCTCCTATGCAAGTTTGTTGGACAATTATAACTGAATCTTGGTTGCATGATATCACAACTTTTAGATATAACATTTGATGTGCCAACTTTTTTGGTTATTGAAAAAGTTGCGAACAGTCTCGCTACCTAGTTTTGAATATTTTGATTAACCAAGGACGGAGAGATTGGGTAAGAAGCAACTCATAGAAATCAAAATAGGTTGCCTTTAATGGAGTGCTTCAGGCCTATTTCGCGGTCGTTTGATACCTACAAAGTTGAAAAGAAAAATAATTCTATTGAACAAAGTTTTAGACCATCTGTGTTACACATATATAGTACTGGGTACTAAGAAATGAATGTAGCCGCTACAAGGATGTTAAATGGACATTTGGGTCGTTTGATCACATGCAACTAAGTCAAGTATAGACATGACAGAAAGAAAGCGTCATAGGTAAATAGTTAGTGGAATATTGGAGTTAGGGAAAGACCTGATGAATGCACGTAGGCGGTGGTGGATACCCTTCAGAGAGCAAACTGGGTAAAAAAATTTGCATTGCCGCCCCACTTAATTAAGATGCAAGGCTTTGTTTGGTTGGTTGGTTGAAAGCATTGCCTATCCTGCAACATATGAGTACTCAAGCAGGCCATTGGATCCTGAATGCAGCACTATTGTTTTTATATTGATCCGCTGTATAATTGTTTAATACAGGTTTTGTTCATATGCGGGACATGACTTCTCATGTTTTTGGACATCTTGTTTACCGGGTTCCTTGCGGAAAATTAGTGTTAATTATCTGCTCTAGTTGACAGGTTCAAATGTTCTTCTTAATTCATTTTGATATGCATACCTGATTTCTTGATGCTTCCTCTCAGATATGCTTCTCAGAATGCTTTTGGAGCCAGGTTTGCCTGTTACCACCATATTGGTCTGTATGTCTATGCCTTATGCTTCCATTTTTCTTTGTTGGTTTCAGTTATTTAAATCCAGTTTGTCCATTCTCTACAACCCAGGTCCTAACTCCCTTCCTTTTAATGGCATTTTGGTCACTTTCTTTTCGTACTTGTGCATGACGTGTGCCAGAGCGTCGAAAGGCCATGTTTGCAGATCATATCTTACTTATTGCTGTTTGAAAAAATGTGCTGCTGATCAAAACTTAACATATTTCGAGTTTTTATACCTGATCCACGTCTTATTACTGCAGAGTTCTGAGAATGAAGTTCTTCTCCGTCAAGTACTATATGATGTTGTGATATTGGTAGATTGTTCATATTTAAAAGCTCAAATGTGGACTCAGCTACCTGGTGACTGCTTGAAGAGTGTCGCCCTGACATGGTTGTTAGTCGTAGATAATGCTGTAAAGTTTGCTAGGTATGGGAAAACTATAGATGCCGAGATGCAAAACTTGCATTGCGAAATAAACTGCCTGATATAAATCCATTTTGTCTGCCTCAGGGAAATTTGTGACCAGACCAGAGCCATTTCTTACATGGATGCCTTCTCCAAGTCTTGCTTACCCAATCAATTAATTAAGTGGTTCACTAGTCAGACTGGTCTGGAGGACAAGATTATTCTACCAAATGCTTCCACTCCCAAAGCTCTTATCAGTGAGTTGTTTCATAGCTCCATGTTTCCATTATTTGGAATTTTAGTTCATCTGGTTACAAATATACATGAATTCCTCCCCCCAAAATTGCTCCTGTTCTACCAAGCAATTGTTTAATGCAAAGATATAGATACTCATTTTACTTAATGGGTGAGCTACATTTAAGAACTCTTTGTAGGAATGGTGATGGAAGGAAAGGTAAATGGCATTAACAAAGATGGATATGACCCTATGAAGCATTGATACCTCTAGAGGTCGATGTATTGCAGTGTTGGACATGGGAACACGGTGGGGACACGTATGGGACACGCCACGTAGTGTGTCCCATAATTTAATTTAAATTTTTGAGGGGGACACCAATGGGGACATGGTGGGGGGTCAAAGTGTAAAAAAATTAGGGGGTCAAAATGCAATTTTTTTAAAATTTTGGGGGTCAAACTGTAATTTTCCAATAGGGTTGTATTGAACTTATGGATGTCTTGTTTCGTTTGAATGGTATTGGAACTATGGATCGTTTTGTCCACATTTTGCCATTTAAATTTGGAAAAAAATTGAAAAAAAATATTAACAAATAAATAAATATACATACACGTGGCGTGTCCCCGCCCTCCGTGTCCCCATTTTTTTAGAATTCTCGTGTCCCTGTGTCCATGCATCATATGTGATTTAACCTATGAAACTTCGATAATTGATAGACAACAGTTTTTCCTTTTCCATTTTGATTCTCTCCCTCTCCCTCTCTGCTAAGTTGGTTACATAACTCGCTATTACAGGATGGTTACAAGTTCTTGAAGAGCACGGGGTTAGAGTATTTGGTCATGACATTTTGAAACTCCAGGCTAAAACAGTTATTTCTAAATCGAGGGTAGGCAATGAGATCTCTGATTCCAAACCTGGTTGCAAAAACCAAAATGACAGTATCTTCTTTTGCCTTGAAAACCAGAAAGGACAAAATATAGTTGATGAGGATCAAGAGATGGCTAATTGGTTGGATGATGCATATGCTCCCGCAGCTTGCATGGGACATGCAATGTCAGCTGGGAGGATAAGAAAACGCAAAGAAGGCAGAGCGGATGACTGGGAAACACAGTTTAAGATTGCCAAGTTTGATTATCACCAAGATTCAGTTGTAGAGACGCGTTTGACTTGTTGCGACGATAATTTGAATGGTGGGAATGAGGTCAAAATCCAGTCCATGGTTTGAGCATTGAGTGAAAATTTTGTATCTAACGAGGAGATGAAGCAATATATGAGGAGGGATCTACAAGTCAATTGCAATTCTGGAATTGCGCCATTTTACGCTGCTATCTAGACATTTGTGAAGGATGTGAAGTGCAGGCTGTTTGTAGATCCGAGGCTTGTGTATCTTTCCACTTTGAATGCTGATATCGGAAAAAGAAGCAACTTGTTTTGTTGATGGTATAAATATGCTTAGAGACTAGAGAAATGTGCCAATTCTGCATCTAGCAAATAGCTTGGACTCTTTTTGTTTAGCCCCTTGACTAGTAATGAAATCGACCATTATCTATATACACTTTTTGTTGTTGTTTTACATCGCAATTGGCCGTCTCTATATTTTGTTTTTCTTGGCTGAGAACTCTTCATTAGAGAAGTGTTTGTATGAGATTGTGATGGTAATAGCACGGCCCAATCCTAGTCCCATTTCTGCATTTCCCTGAAACTGGTAGTAATTATTAGTTTTGCATGCTGTGGAGGGGGCTTGCCATTTTATAGTTGAAATTATTAGGGCTTGAACCAGCTCCATGGTTTGATGATGATGGAAGTTGCGATGTTGTAATTGTGGTAGTAGTTTAGCCTAAATTTACCATGGTTAACCATGGTTAAACAGGTGAATATTGTTGACCATGGTTAAACAGGAAAGGATTTGGATTCAGTGATGTCACTGCTCTTCTTCTACCGCAAGTGGATGGTGAATATGGATGGGGGAATATGGATGGGGCATTCAAAGAACATTGGTTGCTTGATTTTCCTTATTTCCTCTATGTTCTTTTGGAATCGAAGTAATAAGATACTTGTCAAGTAAAACTATCTTACTTCCTCCCGTCCTAAAATGTTTCCCGTCCTAAAATGTTTGTCCGATCCATAAAATGAGAACTTAAAAATAATGCATTTCAATCAAGTAAAAAATCCCAACTTTTTTCATAAATTAAAAGAATTTAACGATATCTAGTGAATTGTTGAAAAAAATTTAAATTTTTAGGCTCCGTTTGTTTAGACGTAAAACATTTTTGGGTAAAATATTTTACCTATTTTCCGCTGTTTGGCTAAAAAAATGAGAAGGAAAATATTTTCAATGTAAAATATTTTGCACCAAAAGGGTGAAATTGTTTTCCTCTTCTTTTCCCCGTAAGTCGTTTTTTTTTTTCATTGCCGTGTCTCCTGTTCCCAAAACACATTAGCCCCCCTTTTTCCAAAACACGTACTCATCCCCTTCTCTCAAATCAAATCCAAAACGAGAGAGAGCGGAAGAGAGAGAGAGGGGACACGAGAGCTTCCTCGATCTTGCGATTCTCTACAGCACCTTCACCTGCGATTCTCTATGGCACCTTCACCGGCATTCAATCGCCAGCGTTCTCAACAGCGAGTACTTCCGAATTCTTCTTCCACTCTAGTTTTGAGAAAATCTGTCAATTCTTTTCGATCTAATTTGATGCTCCTAATTCATATTTGATCCATGGTTAGTAAATTTCTTTTGTTTGACAGTAGTGATGTAGTCTTCTTCTTATTGATTTTTTTTTTGTACGTTGTGTGTCATGTTGTTCTGTTCCCCGCCATCTGTTTGATGTATTTCCTCAATGAGCTTTAGCTGTTGGTTTATTCTCAGCTGATAAAACATGTGATTATGTCCTTTTAGCCTATACTTTTCTCCAATAATTGTGTTTGAATTCTTTTGTTTATGTAGATGGCTAATGATCAAAATGATGCTACCGTAACTGAAGTAGCAGTAATTGGAGCCGCCACTGCAGTAATAGCTACCGGTGTTGCAATCCTAGACATTTTACCGGTGTGGAAAACTATTTTGACAACCAAACGATGGAAAATCATTGTTTTGAAAAATATTTTTCCTGTATCAACCAAACACCGGAAAATAAAAGTTTGAAATTTGTTTTCTGGAAAAATATTTTACATGGAAAACATTTTACATTGTAAAACATTTTACATCGAAACAAACGGAGCCTTATTGCAGAAAATTTATTATTTTTACGCCTTTGTTTTGCGGACCGGACAAACATTATAGGACGGAGAAAATATCTTAATTGTAAGATACTTTTTAAAATCTGAATCATTTATTGTGATGATGTATGGCAAAAAGTGAGGATAATTACTGATTGGACATGGAAACGAGAGAGAGAATGTAAGAAGTGGGGGAATATTACTGTACTTGCATTCTAGCTAGGAGTAGGATTAGGTACTTTGCCAATACAAATAGATAGGGCAAACCTCAAATCTCTACATAAACAAAATTAGTTGCAAAAAAAGAAAAGAAAAGAAAAGAAGTAATGACACACAAGATCTCCATGAATAAGTCTGGCAGACACATTCATCTCATAAAAACATGCTGAAGACGCGAATGGAGAAACAAAAAAATGCTGGTCAATATGACAACAGCAGCCAATAAACAAGGTTCTGTTCCATAAAAGGAATGTTTACAGCTACAGGTTAACTGATTCATCTCATTTCCATCACCATTATTATGTAAATGAAAAGAATATTTCAAAACGTTTGGCTTTCACCCCTGCTCAGTTCGATTTTTCCCTTTTCACTTCATTTTCTTAAACTTGAGCTCTCCTTCAAATAGTCCCTAACGTCGTATAAAAATCTATCAAAAGAACGACATATACAGATCAAAGGTACACAATACAAACAATATAATCTCATGCCAAATTGCGGTGAATCTTCTTACACTTCTAGTGCTCAAGACGATTGCAACACGGTAAGACAATAAGGATGCCCTTGGCATGTCCCCGAAGACTGCCTTGTTCCAGCTCCTTGATCATCGGAGGCTTTTTGAGTCCAATGTAAGACATAATTTGACAGATCATATGTCCCAGGAGAAAAGACACAAAGCTGTAGAGGAATTTCAGTTGTGGACATCGGCTCAAGTTTGATATGGGTAGAAGTAGCCCCTGACCAAATGAATGGGGAAACGCATTCCTGTGAAGGTGGTTTCCCAATAGAGGAGACTTTAACATCACTTAGCAGAGAAATATCGTGCCACCCCTCTTCGTTTCCAGAAGGAACTGAGGCGGTTGTATTGCTACTAGAGGTGGAATCAGATGTATCGATTCGAATTGATGCAACCTCATTTGAGGAGTTGTGAATGGTCATCTTTAGCTTTATTTCGCAGAAAGAAGCAGAGAAGTTATGTTGTATGGTCTGGGGGCCTTCCACTAGCCACCATATCGGGCTTGTGCTTGCAATACTGTAAACAGAACTAAAATAAGATACAAATCAAATTAAATAACATGGAAACAAGAGCCAAAAATACATGGGTCTTTTTGGCAACACACTATTTTCTGGTTTCTATAAGCAAGCATCTACTTATCCTGAGAAGAAAATGAAAATAAAAAATATGTTCGTTTGGTACATTCCTGTGTTCAAACACTTGCTAGAGGTGGCAGAGGAGGAAGATGAGTACGCAAGTTATTTTAAAAAATAGTGGAAACAACATTGTCCTACTTCCACCTATTTTGAAACTAATTCTCATTGGAAGAGGAAACAAAAACAAACACACTTTTCTTTACAGTTTTCGAAATTCGGAAAATGGAAACGGAAGTTTCCAGACATAGCCTTAACTTTGCATTGAAACTCAAAAGCAAGAACTCAAAATATCAGCAAGAAAACCTAGATTACGTGGATTCCAATTATTCTAGGTAAAAGTGAAGGATGAGTCTTGCCTGCAATGACATGAATGATGAGAATAGAAATTGAGGGCATTGTGCTGTTCAGGGTTGCCTTCACTCCTTGGTTGCATGGAGATCAATATGAAGTCAACCGTATTAAGATTGTCCTGATCCAAGCACAGGGAAGTTCAGTGCAATTAGAAGGCCGCAAATTGGCAACTCAAGCTCAATATGGTGGTAAGGTTCTAAAAATACTAAAAAAAATCACCTTAACACATTGATATCTTAAAGTATCAGTAGGAACACGATGGCCTAGGGGTGTTTGAAATGCCCTAAGTGTTCATTAAAAATTGAAGCTATAGGTCTCAAAAGCCTAGAACTGAATGCAAAGGATGTTAAAGTAATCTCATATTGATGAACCCCAAATACTCACTAACATAATTTCCAAGGATGTCTGAGAAATTTTTTCCTCCCTGCCTTCACTTTATTTATTTTCAGAGCACAAGTTGGGATGAGTTGTGGCTTAATTTAATTTTGTTTTCCCTCATTTTTCAAATCCTCCAATATTATAATTGGTGTTTTTTGGCCCCTTTTCCACTCCAATGTCACGTGCTTCTCATTTATGCAAACCTGTTCCCTATGTGTCTGCATAGGAAAATTTGATGTGTCAGACACGTCACTTTGTAGCAAGACAAAATGAAACAATCAAGTGGTTTCTGGAAAATTCGATGATGATAATATCAAGGAGAAATGTTGCACATGATTATCTTGTCATGCATTCAACCTGATTTGACGCTCCCTGTTCCGTTCTTTCATATTGGTGGAAATCAACTAAAGGTGGCCTATATATGTCAAACAGCGGTTCATTGCAGCTACAGCTCAAGCTCACATCAGATCCCTCTGAAGGGCCAACAGCACTGTCCTCGTCTTTAGTAATTGCAGATTTCCTGGCATTCTGAGCCAAAAGTAACTTATTAGCAAAAGATAGACAAAAAGAAAGGAAAGGACAACTAATCTGTCGAAGTTCAAAAAGAAGTAAATATCACAAAGAATATACAAGTACGATATCACAAACATATCTAAACAGTTTATTATACCATAACCAGTGGCAGATTTGTTAAGTGAAATCTTAAAAATATCAATTTTAGTCACAAGTTTATGAAATTACAACAATAGTCTGTCAAAATTAGTATGCCTCTCCACTCTTAACTCAATCCCCAAATGCTACCACCAAACTGTCAAACTGTCAATATATGTGTAAAAACTAAAAAGGACATAAAAGTGCATGAATAAAGTATAGTAATGTTTGTGATCTGTTTCTCAACATGTATGTGTAAAAAGTACATAAAAGTGAAAGAAAACTGTATAGTCAGATGTAAAGTGCTAGGAAGCGTGGACACGTCTCTGGGCCTTTCATATCCATATCGCAGACATTCAGACACGTTACGGCACATGAAAACATGTCCATATTTAATTGTTTTTTTTTCCTGAGTCTAACATGTTTTGAACAGGTACCGGACATGCACGGGACACATTTGGGTCATAAGTAATTTTTAAAACTTGAAACAGGGGGAAAATGTAACATTTGTAAACCGAGCGAAAATAAAAACCAAAATTAAATAACTTACAGATGAAAACACAATCTACTATTCTCATTATCTTCATTGGATTTTTTGTTATTACTTCGGAAAAGTTAATATTTTCTATAATATATGACTATAAAATACTTACCGTACTCCCCAACGTGTCCATGTCCTAGTTTTTGAAACATGCCATGTATCCGTGTTCTGTCGTGCCTGTGTACCAGCTTCTTAGGTAAAGTGTATAGACATGTTTAGAGGTCATAGTTATGGTCCACACAAGTATGGCAAACTTAGAAATGGACAACTGCAAAAATGTGTGAGAACAGGTTTGAAAAATGTCACTTCACAAGACCAAATTGCAGAAACAGGCTCGTAATGGATAATCAGCATAAGACGAGAAAAATTTGATCCATGAATGAAGACTACAAATATCCTCATAATGAAGTGACATTGAGATGCAGTGTCTCATACCAACCTTGAGCTTGAAAAAACATGACAGAGCCTGACCAGCCAATAGGAGTTCTGACGGAAAAATGGCATCTAGAGGCTGAAGCAATGAGATTTCCCAATTATTGCCGAAAGATGATAATTGCTGAATCTGGAAACTCTTTGAACTTGTCCTGTTGATGACATCCATTTGCAAAAGGAACTCGTGTAATCGTAAAGGACAAGGCCTGAGTAAAAATGACACGTCCAATGATGGTAATACCTAGAGAAGTAAGATAAGTGAGAGTCTGATTAGATGAGGGCTGAGTTGATTAGATCATTAAAAGTGCAATTTGAATTCCAACAACATCAAAAGGAAGTAATGACAGGCGGTGAAATACATTAAAAGGCACCTTAGAAAACCAATCATAACATATCCATGCAATACCTTATAGAACTTCAATCTTCAGAAGATGCAAAAGGTATGACAATTATCTTAAGCTAACAAATGAAGCAAAATCGATGTTCAGAAACAAAATAAAACAAAATCTACATGGCTTGTGGGTAACACCCTTTCCCCTTGATGTAAAGGATTTCCTGAATCCTCCCAAGGCAGCACAGCGCGTAAATACTATCATCTTAGTAAATGTTCAGCAATTAGAAGCTTCTGTCTGATTAACAAGTAATATTCACGAAAAAATGTTACTTAGAGCATTCAGTATGACCAATAACAACAATGCAGTTGAATCTTAATCTTCTGAATCCAAGAGGATACCTCCAAATTGTAGTGCATGCGCAAAATGCGATATTTCATGACTGTTGATGTATCTCCCATCTCGTAATATAGTGTTAGGTACAACGAAATGTTTCCGTGAGTAGCAGCCCGAAGCCAAAGAGGCCAGGTGAATGGAGTTTCTCCATAAACTAGTGCATCCTGACATAGATAATGAATGTGAGAGACAAATAGAGAGGACAAAGACTGGTCCCATATTGAAGTTAAAAATGTCGCCATGCAGCCTTCTAAAAAAGATGTTCTGCACTGACCTCAGGAAATAGAAATACCCTCTCATCATGTGTATAATTGGTTTTGGCATGCTCATCACTCCATGCAGATTTTGTCTTCCTTTCTAGGCAAGCAGGAAATTCCATGTCCATAACTTCCTGGTTCCCTATTATAAGATATCTTGGATGACTGATCTTCATCTTCATATTCTGCCAAAAGATATCATGACTACTAAACTTAAAGAACAACATAATTAACCGACTCCAATTTCTTTGGATTGCATAAAGAGGGACAAGAACAGTCATAATGCATATAAGGGACATATTACCTAATATCTGTCCAAGGACAAGTGGCAAGGTCTGTAGAAATGTAAGCTGGAAAGCAGTTATGCACAACCACAGACTACATGGTTGTGGCTATGACATGCACGGGTAAACCTAATTTCAAATGAATGAGACACCTTCAACAGCAAACATACCCTCACAGAAAGTTCTGATGGATTCTTCAAGACCAAATCAAGTCGCCGCAAATCCCCTTCATAAACTGTTTTAGGCAGGTGATGAATAAAGCCCTCGAGTTTGGGTAGTGCCTGTACAAAAGGAAGTTATGATAGAAAGAAAACACAATTAGCAAAAAAAAGTCCAGCTTGTGTATGAAAGCAGTGCTGAATGCAAAAAAGGAAAACCCATGCACCTTAATCACCATAAACTCCAGGTTATCAGTCATCGGCCTCTTGGTTTTCCCTCTTTTCTTTTGAACTTTCTTCTTCACCATTTCTGTACCGAAGTTACAAAAACCAGCTACTGAACCTGACAATTTCCACCGAACACCAACTATTTTCAGAGCGCCTTCTAGTTTGGGAGTAACAGTTAATTGTGCCTGAAAATTGGAAAAATAAAAGCATAATTATAATATTCCACTGACTTCTAATACCCCAATGACTATATCTAGAAAGCAAATAGGCTTCAGGTAATAGCAAGTAGAAAGTATTTCAACCTCAGCAGAAATGGGCCAGACCACTTAATACTCCTTCCATCCCATATTCTTGGCCCTTTAAAAGTGCATTCCAAGTTTTAATGAATTCAGATCAATGGCATCATTTTCCCAATTTGCCCCTACCTTTCACATTTCAGATATCTGTAGCCACTTGTGAGGGCTACACTTAGCAAAATTAGAAACATTTATGCTTTGACAAACGAGTGTACATTGTGGGACATCCCAAAATGAAACACTGACCAGCAATATTTCGAAAAAAGCTTAAAATATGAACCACCGTTCATATTGATGGTAACTCCTAGTTGATGCCACGTGGCTCTTTGAATTGGTCAAAGACTGACATAACTCCTATTTTTCAGGGCCTTTTCCTACTTTCAAGCATCCACGAACCATTTTTGCCATAAATATGGCACACTCATGCTCCATGTAGCAATAACCTCCTAGTAGCCGTTATAGTGGAGGAATATTCCCTGAATATGCTCTGAAAAGCTGTCATCCGTCCGTGGAATTGGACCCTGAAAATGCGACATGTGTCCCATGTCTCCAAACCACTTCCTTTTTATTTCTAGGAGCTCAAAACAGTTGTAGACCTTAATTGCAAACGGAAATCTCCTGATGGTTGCCACATGGCCCTTTGAAAAGGTCAAAAACTAGCAAAAACTTCTATTTTTCAGGGACAATCCCTGACTTCGCTCATCCCACTAACCATATTCAATTCAAACGTGCTCCATTAAGTGCCATGTGGCATTCATGACTGATCCTCGTGTATTTTGCCTTTTTAATGCTTTATATATAATTGAGACATAGGGGGACACAACGGGGGTAGCTTTTATAAATTTCAAAAGCTTTTCCATAAGAAAATATTTTTAACTTCAAAAGTAAGTGCCAAAAGTGTACCATGAAACATATATCACCAGAGGATAACGCATTCAATAAGAACCTAACCTTAATATTAAGCGGCGACAATGCAGATATGCATAACTACTAAAATCATATAAAAATTGACGTGGCCCCCCCCATGTCTGTTTCCTCAAACTTGTAGAAATGCCATATCCCCTATCCGTATCCATGCTGCATAGGGTCTATATATAGAAGTAGTCAGCCCAAGGTCTAAGTTGCTTGTGAGAAACTGATGGTCCTTACATCTCTTATCCCATATCTAGTAGTCCATTCTACATGTTGAAGCAATAATAAAGAGAGAATAGATAAGAAACTCTTATCCATGCAAATCTTACCAAAAGTGTTTGACCTCCTCCTAATGATATGTCAACCTCAGATACTGTAAATGGTGACTTTTCAGAGCTGCATTCCCTGCATTTATCATGTGAGCACCATCTTTAGCAGTCAAAACCTCCGTGGAATTGAAATGAAGAAAAAGAGCAGACATGTTTACCAAGTAGAAAATATATGTCAGGGATACAAAATATATTTCATACCCACTGGTGTCTACGTTTCTGACTTGATCATCACTCTGATTCTCAGTGGTCAAGCAATTTGCATCTGCAGCATGGAAATATATATCACCATTTTTGCAAAAAAACACTCACAACAGTAAAACTAAAGGTTAAAAGAGGAGAAAGAAAATAATGGCCTGAAATGGGCAACTGGAACATCACAACTTACCAGCTTCAGTTTCATCAGACCTTACAGAATGCTCACATATTAAGGAAACACTTGAGACGGAAATAGGGATTTGAAGTGGATTCTTGAATCCAATTTCTACTTTAATTGCTTCTGCAAGAGGACAAGGCACAAAATACCAAGTAAATACATAGGCATATCCCTACGGTAAAGCCTGCATTCCTTCTGTATATAAATTTAAATAGAGGATGTTCATTGGAAAACATTCAATTCATATGTTTATAGTAGAGGAAATGATGCAAAAGACATTGATGAGTAAAAACTTTTCTTCAGAGCGAGTTTCATACTAAAGATTAGGACAACTTAGGTACTTCTTGGGTATTGAGGTGGCTAGATCGAGTGAAGGAATCGATTTGTCACAAAGGAACTATACATTGGATATTTTGGAAGAGAGGGGTATGTAAGGGTCTAAACTTGTGGAGACACCCATGGATCCTAATGGCAAATTTTATCCTGATAAACAAGGAGATGTTATCTTATCCTGATAGTTATTGTTGTTTGATTGGTAAATTGACAATCTTACAAGATACAACTATCCATCCAGATATTTCTGCTGCTGTTAGTATGGTTAGTCAATGTGTGAGCACCTCGTCTACCACATTGGGAAGCTATCCTTGGAATTATGAGAGATTGTGAAGCTCATCCTGGCCTTGGCCTTCTTTACAGAGTTACATGTTGAAGCTTTTACAAATTCAGATTGGGCAGGGGTCCTAAATGGTAGTCCACAACCAAAATACGTGCAATTTCAGACCAAAAAATAAAGTACTTCCGTAAATAATTTTTAAAATTTCTTGACACAAATTAAAGTACTAATTGAGATCTTTAATTTGGTGTCAAGAAATTTAAAAAATTATGCACGGAAGTACTTTATTTTTTGGTCCGAAAATTGCACATATTTTCGTGGTGGATTACCATTTTAGAACAGAGGGAGTATTTGGTAGTTTAGTCAAGTGAAATTATTGTATTTGTATTACTACTCCTCAATATATAGTAATCAACGATGTGTATTAGGGTTAAATGACACCCTAATATTATTTTCTCCTTACGAACATAAACAATTAGATGTCCAGAAACAAACATAAGGTGTTGGTTGATGCACAGATCTCAGGGATGAAATGACTCCAGAACAATAAAAAATTCTTCACATATTTGTTATCCTAGAACCTCGGATAATATTATTTTCTCCTTACTAACATAAACAATTAGATGTCCAGAAACAAACATAAGGTGTTGGTTGATGCACAGATCTCAGGGATGAAATGACTTGGGAACAATAAAAAATTCTTCACATATTTGTTATCCTAGAACCTCAGATAAAAATGTGAAATCACAACATCTTACAATCTAGTTGATTGGAATACCACCACTTGCATACCTCCAGCCACAGAAACATTTGACTCTTTATATTTCTTCAATGCAAGTTTTGGTTGTGATTCCAACCAGTTATTCCGGATGGCAGACGATGCTGGTACCATGTCCTCCTCCAAAGACTGCCACAGACTTTCTTTAACACTAACCTGTAGTTATGAATCCCTATTTGAAAAACATACATGCACAATAGAGCAAACGAAATGCAGCATATAGAACGCATTGCCATAATCCAATTGAAAAATAGAAAATTTAGCTAGAAAAAGGGCAAACACAATTTTTTTTTAATTTTTTATAAGTAGGGCAAACACCAAATATTAGTTTGGACAATCGGAAAGCACACCTTCTGACCTCCTCCAACATGGGATAGTGGAAGTCCACTTCCTCGATTTATGACATTGGCAAATCCTTGTCTGAAGATTTTATTGGTATCGAGAATTTCAAGTTCTTTGGAAAATGAATGGTAATATTTGGTGAAAATTGTTGGTAAATTTAACTTAGTCCAAGACTCCAAGTGTAAGTTTTGTTTTAAATCATATACTCATTTAAGATGTGAACTTTAAGGCGAAAGAGGGGAAAAAAATACAACTTTTGGTGAAAATTGTTGGTAAATTTAACTTAGTCCAAGCGTAAGTTTTGTTTTAAATCATATACTCATTTAAGATGTGAACTTTAAGGCGAAAGAGGGGGAAACAATACAACTTACAGCCTCAGATGATGCATAAGTTCGATGATCTTCATAAACAACCTTGAGGGAGGGCATGTCAATAACAGGCAACTGAAGCCTCAGGACCTCGAATGTTTTCCCAGTTTTCTGTGTCGTTGAAACCAAATCATAGTTAAACAAGGAGTTGACATTTATGTCAAAATAGTGTGATAATAAGTACTCCCTCCATTCCAATTTGTGCGTCCCGCTTGGGAAATCCAACTTTGTAAGGGAGCTTAATCATTACATGTACAAAATTTGAACTTTCCAATTTTACCCTTCATAGTATAACTTTTGTTGGTACATGCAGTTCCATAAAATATCTCCCAAATCCCAAAAATTTAGGCAGCAAGCTTGGCTCCCAAATTAGAGTTATTAGTTCTAGCTGGGCGTGTAATCCAAATGTCTCATAAGGAATTCAAATTTCAAAAAAGGAGAAGGAGCAATAAAAGGAAACCATAATAAACAATGAAATTTAAAGAAGGGTAAGAATGGAAAGTTGGATCCCTTTTTGTGTTTTTTTTTTTGGAAGTGGACCTTTATTTTGGAACACCCAAAAAAGGAAACGTAGACTATGAAATAGGAATGGAGGGAGTAAATTAAAATCAAGAAACTTGGTGACAATGTGATGGCCGGCCATCTAATCCTGGAAAGCTCTGTGTGCTATGGACAAAGATTTTAATAATATTGTTGTTTGTGATGATAAAGCTAGTTGAGGTTTTGCATTGTGCCCTTGTTCCATTTCGAATCACAAGGTTATCCATCCAAACAATATACAGGGAGGAGTACTAGTCAAATATGCTGTTGAAGCTGACATACTATTACTTTAAGATAAATCTTTAGAGTAAATTAGATAAAACGAGAGAAAATGGAATGGTCACCTTTGGTTAGAAAAGTTAAATCATTTTTCTTTGGTACCAGAAACAAACTTTCATATGCCACAACCTATTATCATAATAGGTCTTTTTTACACACCTAAGCAAGGAGGAGAGCCAAAAAAAAACATTTGGAAACTAAACATTTCGGCATTTTAACCATCAGACAAGTAGGTGTTAGCAATCATGCCCTGGGAAAACAATGCTTTTCAGGCCACCAAATTCTTTTGCCAAGTATCAGGATGGTAGACGAAATTTTTTGCCACATGGGTGAAGAAAAGTCAACTAAGTTTCTACCAACTATTAACAAAAACAAAACTTGTACGCATGTCAATGTCCACTTTATCTTTCAGCCAATCATGACAGTCATTATACTCCTGAAAGCCTCAAGTACAGTGCAGACAAAAGAGGCTAACAAAAATAACACAGTGGTGAAATGTACGAAATTCCACACGACAGACAAATCTAAGTAGTTCATAGAAAGCAGCGGCCTGCTAAAAGATTTCAAATATTATGATAACAATTTGTAAAATACAGAACTATTTTCGTTTGGTGCAAGTCAATGGATGCACGTTAATTTGCCAGGTTCCCATTAAACAAGCAACGCGACCAATTCTAGCTCGAACCTGGTATTTCTCTCTGCAAATGCTATTGAGCAATTATTTATTACCTGAACAATTTGAAAGAAGTCCCTCAGAAATAACTCCTGTGTGGTCTTTGATTGATGACCACAGGCCAGTACTTCCATAATATGTTTAACTGCCACATCAGACATCCCAAGAAATGCATACCATCTGTGTAGAAGATTAGATGTATCAAAATCACAGTACACAGATCATACCACAGTTGCAATGGATTCATATTTCATCATGCAAAGTACTCGCAGACGCTTTAGAACTTACTTTCCAATATGAAAATGAACATGATCTCTGATATGGCTCCACTTAGTTCCTTTAAATACAGTTAAGGCACGTCTATATGTGCGAATTGCATGCTTCATCTGATGACAAACAAGTCAGAAATTTTAAGAAGAAAAAACCATTACGGGTGCCCAAATAACTTTTTGCATGATTTGCAAGAGAGGTACCTGATCACATTTCTTGTATAGATCACCTGAAAGAACAAGATGGAATCCATATTTGCGTAGCATGGGTGGTTTTGCAAACAAGTAGCAATAAGATGCTTGCTCCAGCATCACAGCCGCATGCAGAGGTTCCTAAAACAATTTGCAGTTTCATTGTTTTAGGAACAGAGTGCAATTATAATTAGAATTTGGCAGTGTTAATAAAGGATATTACCTCACCAGAAATTCTTAAGTAAACAGCTGCAGCCTCTTTAAACTGATCCCTTGTCTTTAACATTTCTACCCACCAAAGACCACATCTTGTAGCATTTCGCTGACCAGACAACCCCATTTTCTGGACAGTGATAAATTAGTTAGTTTAAAAGATTGATTAGAGAGGAGAGAGAAGGAAAACTATCTCCGATTTTAGGTATAAACAGACATGGTGCAGCACTGCAGTACTAGAGGTGGTAAGTTGTCAACATTACAAGGTCCTAAACCTATCAATATTGATTTTGAAAAGAAACCGGGTCTATACTTAGCTTTGTTATGCGATGGTAGTGGATTCGAAATCCAAGAAACCCTCTCATAGTTTTCATCAACTTAATCATTGCTTTTAAAACCAATTAATCCTAAGTCGTTGTTCTTAAATTAGTTTAAAATTTTATGAAACTGTTATTGTGACGGCCATTCGGTACCTGAAGAATGATACTCAATCTTAACCACTATTGTATGGAGTAGTAGTTAACTCCATGTTTGATAAATGTACTTTGATACGAAAATGACACAAACACAATCAAGCATAATTCATGAGCACTTTCCAAGGATTGCCGCAGATGATGACATTCCTATACCTATGGCTCTAGATAAGCTTGGTAACACTCAATGACACAGCAATTGAGGTGGTGAGGCCTCTAAGCAGTAACAAGATCAAACTTTGAGTCCTTGCACAGGCCATTGACCTCAAACATCCTTTAGTTTGACAAGAAAATAGATGTAAAAGTACCCCAATAATCACAACAAACAAAGAGAGATTTTTGAAATCAGGTTGTATTGTTCATTAGAAGTTAGAGCATCTGCGTGAAATCATAACATCAAACCTTGGTAGTACAATCTACAGGTGCATAATATAGGGATAGTGGACAATAAGAGCACTATCCACCACATTTGAGGACTAATGGGGAATCCAATGTACTAGTTGATGCCTGATATGCTCATTGATGCTAGACTAGTAATAGCTCCTTGAGTACATGTTGATCAAGGATGTTATGTTGGGTGCACATAATGCCAAACAAGTTAGAATTTCAATACACTTTTCTCCAATACAGATGCACCTTTTATTAGCATTTTCCATATTTCCTCATCAGGTTCGTGCAATAGATTGAGATAATCAATATGACCTGCATGATGGGAACTGGATTCATGATACGGACCCCAAGCAGTTGGAAAGGCTTTGCGACTTAAGCCAAGGCATCAATGATTCAATATGAAGTCTCAAGATAAAATTGAGCAAAATTTGCCCTTGACCAACAAGATGTTAGAGGTCTAGCTTTTTAGGCTTCCATATAATACTGCAAGTATTGTTTGCAATATGCGTGATTTGTAGTCGAAATATGTTTTTGTTATGGAATTTGTGGCTTCTAATTCGAATGGTTACCCAACCGAAGAAAATTGAGATACCAGGGTCATAATATGTCATTTGGGTGGAACTGTTTAAAAGTGAAAAGAGCCTTTGAAAGCGAAGTGAGTTATGAATCTTCCCGCCAAAGGAGAGAAGAAAAATTTGTTAGGCTAACCCACACATGCATTGTTAGTAAAAGGTGCTGAGAAAAAAATAAACACTGAAATGGTCATCTTAGTCAAGAAGCACGTAATGCCGTCTCATTTTATCAAGGTTACTAATTCTCATAAAAACACTTTTACTTTATCTTGACTAATTCACCAAAGCAGCACTAGTGTAATCTCGGTTATCTTTTTCTTTCCCTTTTTTTTTTTTCCTTTTAATTTCAAGGCAAATTTTACATCGAATTTTCACAAAATATCAGAACTACACACACACATAATAGGTCATCTTTCCTGAAATTACGAACTTATTCACAAACATTTTTGGGTGACGGATGGCCAGGCTGCCAGGCAACCCTGGAAAGTAGAAGCCAAACTCTAGGTAACCAGATGTAAAACCACAACTAACTATAAACTTAAAACTATTTTGATTTGGCTGGACAACCAGGTAAAAGTTTGGAAATAAGGATTACTGCTAAGAAAACTAACAGATACCAGAAAACCCAGAGATAATCATAACCTGAACTGCAAAAAAATTCAACCAGGGAGAACTATACATACTAAATACGTGTTGAATGCATTCTCCATGCAATACTCAGCATCCTTTCTAGATTGATCAAACAGGAAATACGTTAGTCCCATCATTTCCTGCACCAAAATAGCAAACACAAATGTCACACTGGAAAGAAGATGTGCGGATAACTACAGGTCTAGACTACTCTAGAGTGCAAAATATACCAATACTGATGAGCATAGGAAACATATTTGAAAGAAACAACAATCAGATAGGCTCTAGTATGATCGACAGATCCAAAGGTGATACGTCTAAAGAAATACATAATGTCAGAGCTTACAAATTACCAAATTGTGCATGCATATTATCTCCAAGAAGAATCTGAAAACTCTCAAAGAACCCTAGCAAATGATAATTATACAAAACCAACAGCTACCGCCTACCAATACAGTGTGGAAAAAGAGATTCGAAACTACCTGTACACCAGCATATCGATTCCATGATTTATCAAGCTTGTAATCTGTAGAAAGTAGCCGATAGTTTGACAGTGCGAGATCATAATCTCGTAACATGAACGCATAGTCACCTAAAACTCTTATTTGAGATTCGATGGAGCTAAACGTATACCTTCAACAGTTGTTATAAGAGCTCAATTAGAACAAAGAAGATGAATGCAGCAAAATGTAGAACAGAAACAGCAATAAAAACATACATAGGACCATTAAGGCTGTCAGGTGTATCTTCTTTGCCTTTTCTCCACCATAAGTTTTTTATTTGATTTCTGAAACCTTTCCTTGTTACAGCGACCTAAACAGTTGAGAGATTAAATCCGGAAGAGATAAGGACAAGGCAAAGACAGCTGAGAACAATCGAGTTCGGAAATACAAGTCACAACATTTGAAGTCCAAAACGGGAAGTAAATACCTGCTGATTGAGGACACGAATTTTTTGCTCCATGTGAGGAATAATGTGTTTAGACGACAGATCTTGCATGGCAGTTTTTAACTGTTTGAATTCATAAAAAGTTGATTTGGCAAATATAAGAATGCAGTCCTCAAAATTTTCTCAGAACATCGAATGTAAAGAAGATAGAACTAAGGACCTCATCCCTATCATCATTGTTAAGGAAGCAACCAAGATGTTGACCAGGTGAAGACTCCGTTTTCTGTCACAGAACAAAAAAAAAACAGGCTTTTACATATGTCATCCTCTTATACAAATCCTTATTTTTTAAAGGATACATGGAAAGCAAAAACAATGAATTTAAAACATTTTCAGCTTACATGAAGAACCCATGGGTTGTCCTGATGTTCTTCTAATCCATCTTGAGAGGAGTTAATGCACATCAATCCACAGTCATTTGAGCCAAATGTATTCCTCATCTCTGAAAAAATTTTGGTTGCTCTGCCAAAGAAATAAAAGACACTTCTCCTATTCAAATCTTTTATCTAAGAACTGTAGACCACACTCCTATTTGTTCAATTTGTTTCAATCTTAGATATCAAAAGCAGCATAATTAACAAATATGGTTGATATTTGTTTCTTTCATACTGTTTGTTCACTTCTTTCATATTCAATATCTCTTATCATAATAAGAAAGGAATGAGCCAACGTACTTTTCTGGCATGCCATCCTGGTTATCATGCAGTAAGAGATAATACTTCATAATCTGGGGATCCATTACACCGTCGTTAAGAAGCGAGGGCAACTGACCAGTATTAAACAGGTCAATAAATTTGTTGATAGGCTCTTCATCCTTTGAAGAAACAACCACAAGACCTGCAAGTCAATTGACCAATAAAGAAATCATTCACAAAAATGCAAAAGATAAATATCCCGAAGATCATAAGCAAGAGAGACAGATACCAAACTTCAAAAAGAGAGATACAAACCAAACAGAGAAAAAAGAAGAGGAAGGAGAAATGCAAGAGCTTACACGCCACAGGATGGTCAAAAGCTTCATGGTCTGAAAAAGAGACCGTGTGTACTAGCTCTTTGTTGAAGAATGGGAACCATGGCGGTAAAAGTTCAGATTGACTGGCTGCACCACCAAACAAAGTACTTATATTTATGTACATGTCAGTAATTCTAATTCTGAACATGGCAAGTAAACATTAATGGATTAGGGCAAAAATGAGAACATATACCAGCCACAAAACGAATGTTGTAAAGTGATTGCACGTTATAGGACTTACTAGTGAGTACAGTTTCAATTTGAGGTGGTTCTGTACACAAGTCGGAAATATCTTTCTCCCCTGCATTGGTAATAACCTGTTTCAACCGCTCCTTTGCAACCTATTTAAGTGGAAAACCTATTTCAGGAACGACAAGCTAAGACAGCAGGGCCAACACATCATGTATGCACACACTAACTAATGTTAGAACTTCTTTCGTCAGCCTTTACGAAAAAGTAAATGCTTTCTTTTTAACCGATTCCATAATTCAAGAAACTGCATAAGTGAACTGGATATCAAGAAGATGGTATTCGTGCTGGTATGCACTTTTTCACATTTCCTACCCAACCTGGTAAGCTTTCTCTGTTTGGTTCCTAAAAATCTAACATATCATTCATAAAATGTGAACAGTCTCTGAATGCTGATCAGATTTCAGAAAAAAGAAACACCAAACACCACAGGCAATCTGCTGCACTGGAAACACTTTTTTTGCTGCACTGGGTTCACTTGAGACTTGAGAGCAATATTTGTTTCTCAACTTCCTAAACAAGGAAAATAACTACTGTTGACACTTTCCATAGGCTTATCAGCATCCAAACTGAACAATCCTAATCACCTCCACGTTTGGCTGTCGAATGTCAGATGAGTAGAACAACCGCAACTTGAACTTCTGTATCCGATAGGGTTGATCACTTGCTGTCCGTACCGGTACTGTCACAAATTTCAAATTAGAATTATATAGATATGAGAAAGGCATAAAAGAAAAATCGAGAGAAAGTAGACAATAAGGGGGTTGGGTCCATGCACAAAAGGGAGGATGTGATCGTAAAAACGGCGACAACAATGCTGCTAAAGCCATTTATGGACGCCCATAATCTTGAGTGGCAATGGAAACGTGATTTCAAAGACTCAAATAGCCACTTGTCTAATGCTTGAGGTGATTACATTCCAATGTTTACATTGACTCAGGCTTTTTGAGGAAATTCATATGAGTGACATTTTTTTCACACACATTGTACCTGGGATGTAAGATTACCATGGCAGAGGGTGGTGATTAGATTCCTATTTAGTTTGGATTCCGGATAGGAGAATTCATATATATACAGATATATATATATATATATCTATTTGTCTTTGTAGTATGAAATTAATCGTTGGTTTACTGGCGAAAGCCGACCTTTTGGAAGAATTTGAAAAAACGAACAGAGGATAGTTTGAATCTTGATGAAGCAGAGAGAGAGAGAGAGGGAGGGAGAAAGAGAGAGAGTTACCGTCAATATTGTTGAAGGCACAGAAAGGTTTGAGCATTTCAACCAAGTTGAGGTTATTCTTGTGGCAAGCCTCCTCGACGAGGTCCGTTCGAAGCACCATGACCACCGGCGAGATCTCGTCCAGTAACATACGCCCAAGGGGAGAGTTGGCCGGATCCGCCATCTCCTCGTCGGGTTGCCCTATCGCCACCACCAGCGCCCGACGAGGCTCCGGACCGAAAAAGACCTAACGGAGTAACCCCTTATCTCGGATCGGAAATCCTAACGGGGCGGGGAATCGAAGCCGGGGATCTCTTCACCGCCTGACAAACTCAGAATCTTTCTTCAAGCGGCACATGAGTGGACGGACTTTCTCAGACAGGAATTAGGGGCGAAAACGGCGACAGTTTTTCGCCGGAACCACGGCTCGGCGGGTCAACTGGAGTCGATGTGAAGATTCGGAGCTTGCCCGCAGCGTGAAGTGCCCAGCTACGACTGCGAGTGAGGTTTTGAGATGAGACGATGAAGCCCCAACGGCCCAACAATGATACGGAGGAGGCCCATTTTTTGGTAGTGCAATACGGAGGAGGCCCATTTAATATCACTTGGCCCCTTCTAGAGAGTCTCTCTTCAGATTTGGGCTTAGATTCCGATATGACACGCCATTGCAGTAACAAAAATAATACTCACACAACAATCCAAACACAACAACTTACACAACCTCTCACATACATGTGGGCTCCACATACACTACTATGTGCGGGTCCCACATGTATGTGAGAGGTTGTGTAAGTTGTTGTGTTTGGATCGTTGTGTGAGTAACATTGTCCTTGCAGTAATTCATGTGGCCTTAAGATGTTTATAATTAGGGAAAATGACGGCCTAGAACGTGTTTTGATAATTAATACCAGCCAAGGACACGCTAAGAACATTTATTAATACTGAAAATGTCCTTGACGGGTATTAATTATCAAAACATGTCATTGGCCGTCATTTTTCCTTATAATTAACTTCCCCCTTAACAAGCTGGGGTGATAGTCAAGTTGAAAGGCACCATATACTCCATGCACAGTGTTAGATCCTGTCTAGTATACTTTTTCCTCCAGTCTTCTCTAGTAGTTCAACCTTTTGAGCGTTTTTCCTAAGCCCACGACAATGATCAAAATTGCTTACTTTTTAGAACTCGTCAAAAATAATAATCACATCAAAAATTACGTTGATCGAATACCATTTGATATCACTTCAAAATGCATTAAAGTCGCAGAAATGTATTGAAAGGTTGCAACCCTGTGTTGCACATTTTTTTATACAACATTAATGCATTTTGAAATGATATCAAAAGGTATCCGATCAACGTGATTTTTGGCATGATCGTTGTTTTCAACGAATTCTAAAAAGTTAGCAGTTTCGATCATTTTTGTGGATCCGGAAAGGGCTCACAAAAGCCAAACAGAACGAAACTAGAGGGAAATATATACTGGACGGGATCTGACTCCTCTATGCACAAGACCAACGATCAAATCTCATTTACAACTAACACTTCTCGTATGTCTTAAAAAAAAGCTTCCCCTTGGCTTTAACTCTTTTTTTATAGTTGAAATTATTTAGGGCTTAATTGGTCCAACTACATGAACCAGCTCCGTGGTTTGATAGAGGCCCCAAACAATTCTATATCAATTATCATGCCCATGAAACGATGGTTTACTTGTTCGGATTCTGAACCCTTACTCCAAGGTGGAATCCCATTGGACGCCAACAGAAAATGTCTCAAAGGTGCTCGAGCACGGAGAGGACATAAAGAGGGGTGAAGTTTGCTCGGCCATACACAGCTTCAAATTCTTTCACAAATTATACTAGTAAAGTACTATGTTTTGAGGGGACACAAATGGATCCAACAAAATAAATAAAGTCACAAAAATGAACCTAATTATTACACTCACAGGAGGTGGGATCCTCACATCTCTCTCTCATGTGTAGTCATAAATTTATTTGGTCCTTCAATTACTTTGTAAGTGATAGAACTCAAATGTACGTATTTCTTTGTTAGAAGTTTTGAAGGAAAGAATTTTAAAGGTACTCTGGTAGTATGTGCATTTTCGACTCTATACTTATAAGGATGAGACAGAGTTGACCCAATTGTTTACACTACAAGCCAATACAAATCATGTAGCCTCAACCTTGTTTTTTTTTTTTTTTTAAATCAACAAAGAGAAAATCTTATAAATATGAAAGGAATTACAATCTCGCCTTCACCTTTGCGATGACTATTACTTTTTTTTTTTTAATTGGCAATTTTCTTATTATTATTAGAAACTCAATAAAGATGTATCGAGAGGGAGAGGGCAATCATCATAATAAGACTGTTACTTAATTTTGTTAGTCCAAAGATATGATTTCCGCATATATTTTTGTTTGTTTTTTTTTTTTTGTGAGTAGTCACCATATAATATTTGAGTACGTAGTCGGCATATACTATATTTAGCTGTATGCAAGTAATTGTCATTATGCGTTGCATACATACATACAAAATTCCTGATCATATGGAAGGTATATCTTTTTGATGTAACTGCATGTTCCAGTACTGGGACCGACTAATCCCAGTATCAGTACTCCGTATTTGTTAGGAGAGCACAATATATGCACTTCAAATTTGAACAAAATTCTTAATAAGCTAGCTAGGCAGCTGGCCTTCAACCGGTCTTGCACAAATCATGTGTTATTTGTTTGTTTGTATAGCGCTCTCTCTCTCTCTCTCTCTCTCTCTCTAGCTAATGACAAGGATGTTTGACCCAATTTGTCTCTCCACATGTAAACATACAAACCAATTAACCAAATAGTTTGATGAATGCAAGAACACATGGACGCCTGGCCGACCCAGAGATCGCGCGCCACATGGCCTTCCTTCCCGCCTGGCCGTGATAGGATGATTGCCTTTTTGACGTGAGGGACACGTCAAAACAAATTCACTTTTTAGTTTTTAGAAAGACCACGAAAGCTCACCACCCGTTTTTGCATATTTGAACACGACATGCAAGTAGTTTAACAGTAGTACATGATGGACTATATCGTTTTTTTTTTTTAATTGTCCAATCAGTTTACGCACACCTCGATTAATTCTGGAATTCTAACTCCACGGTCCGTTTGCGTTGTAGGAATCCCAATGAAACCCAGAGCAAAGCTCCGTCTGGACAAACCCCAACGGAGTCGATAGCACCTAAGATATTTTGAACAAATTGAACTTAGAGAGATATTGGTCTCTTTATTTCATAAGTATGATTTTTTTTTTTTAATCTCAATGTATTTGGGTCAGCTTACGCGACGTTGATGAATTTTTGCTCGTTGATGGGCCTATTGATTTTGACATAGAGTGAAGCTTTGAATGGTCAGGTCGCACTAGAGTTAATGGTATCTGAAAGGTTTTGAATTTGAAACTTTGAGATGAAGCAAGCTTCTAAGTCTCACATCTTAGCCACTGAACAGATCTTTTGTTATAATATTTAACTAAAGACACGACATAGCTAGGCCATATAATTGGAAGAGAACTTTCTCCTCCATTCTTCCCTCGTCATCTTCAATTACATGGCCATTTTCCATTGCTTAATTTATAGCCAAATGCAGCCAATGTTTAAGAATATATCACTTTCTATATAAGGATTATAAAAATTGGATGGGAATTCCGGATTTGGCATTAGTTAACTTAATAGTAATCACACAATAGATTATAGATTATGAATTTACGAAAGTATCTGTATCTTATATAATCACTAAAAAAAAAAAAGGGCGATAGTAACAAATAGCTGTCACTATATATGAAAAACTGTCACTAAATACTCTTAGCTACACATTTTTAGTGATTACTCAATTTTTTGCGTAGTGAATATATATATACGTAGAGTAGATTAGGAATGAAAATTGATATTCGATCACACTCCATTTTTTGTTATTCACTCTCTTTTGTTTTTTAGTGTTAAAAGTGTATATATATTTTTTGCTAAAAGACAAAAAATGAAGTGTGAATATCAATTCCCATAGGAATCTATGGAAGTATAATTAAAGTATTTGCAGTACAATCTGAAGAATGGATATTTCTCAAAATACTTAAAAAATGTTTTAAAAACTGGCTTTTTAATCTTTTTCTTTGATATTTCTCAAAGTACTTGTATAAAAATCATAGTAACTTTTTATTTTTCAAGAGAATTCAAGTAGCTCAATTGGCGGTTGATTCTCGAATTGTGGCTCTACCATTCAGCTTTAGGAATTAATCGTGGCCAAAAGCATTCTCCTTTTACTTGGATATTTCCCAAAATACTTAGAAAAAGTTTTAAAAACTGGCTTTTTAAGCTTTTCTTCAGATATTTCCTAAAATACTTGTGTAAAGGTCATAATTTTTTATTTTTTTGATTCCTCACGTCGAGACGAACAAATATTACATAAAAGTTTAGCACAAAACTAAAAAACGAGATTTTTTTGAATAAGGACAAAACTAAAAAGTTGTGGACACAATTTGTTGGTCAGTGGAAACACCCCAGCATCATTTCACAGTTTCACTATCTATTTTTACGGCATGTGCACAAACAAAAGATCAAAAGGCCAGTTAAGTTGGTAGGAATTGGATGACATACATTTTCAGCTTAAGGAGAAGTTAAAAGGCCTCTTGAAAATGACTTTTGCCCCATCGATGCTCTCCTTGACTAATTCGTCCCTTTTTAGTAGTGTTTTGCACTCCAGTAAACTATTTTTCGAGGATCATAAGTTATAAGTATATCCAAAAAATTACTGGATCGATGTTCTAGGAGGCTGAAGCCCCACCATGGTGCATGCTCCAACACCCTTCACAGAATCACAAGACCACTAAGTAATTACGTACTTTGTTGTATCATGCATGGTACGATATATAGACTTAGCTATGTACGTGTTTGTGAGATATTTCATAAGGATACTTCAGATATTTCTCTCGTAAACTAGCTCGTATGCACCGTACTACATATAAGAGTACAGCCGTATTTGACATGCAACTCTTGAATAACTCACTGCAATGACCGTGGACGTAATCCTAGTAAGGCAAACTATGGCTATATTTGGTAACACTGTCACTTTTCTGTTTCCTATTTTCGATTTGCTGAAATCAGTTTTTACTTTTCCTAAAAAAAAGTGAAAGCAGAAAACATGTTTGTGTCAACCTGTTTTCAAAAAAAAAAAAATCATTTTTTGAAACTAGTTTTTACTTTTTCGAAAATGGTCTCTCTTGCAAATTTCTCCTAACCTTTGCAATCACGTTGGAAACAAATTTCATACTTGATATTCTAAAAGAAAGGGCCGGGTAGATAGACCAGGCAGAGCCGGCTTAGAGGGGAAGCTGAAGAAGCCGTCACTTCCGGCCCCCAATTTTTTAGCCTGAAGAGGGCTCCAAAAAATACAGTTTTTTAGTTTTAAATAATAAGAAGTTTCAATAGCCTTGTTTTGAGTAACATCTTCTTGTGTATCAATCAACTATTTTCAATGCTATGATTCTTGAACAGCTACAATTCTCAACACTATTTTGGAATGTCATGGGAATCAAACTCAAGTATTTGAGAACATTCCTGTCATTTTAACAACGTAAAAGATTACTATTACGAGATATAGGAGTACAACTAAGCAGAGTTTTACTGTTAGCAAATCTTGGCCCAAGGTTCATATATGAAAACATCAGATTCAACCATAAATCCAAATGGGAAAAAAATTGAAATGATCCTTGTAGTTTAATATTTGTGTCAACTTGGTTCATGCAGTTTGAATTGGCTCAATTTTCATTCTGTGGTTTTCATTTTGTTTCAACTTGATCCAATTACTAACTGTCATTAGACTTCGTTAACCTTAGACATGATTAGGCCCCTTTTCTAGGGTTAAAATCAGAATATGTCATTCTCCTCTTATACTAATATACCTCTGAACCAAAATACAGAGCTTTATTGTTCCATTCTCCATTTTTTTTCACGGCTTCCATTCTCGATTTGTTGCACCCGAGATTTTACCTTCGATCGAAATGTGTCTCGTTCGCCTTCAGGGGGAAGGAGTGAGAGGGATTAGGGTTTGAATAAGTGATCCGATTCCTATGGATTGCGACATGGTTCTTCAAAAGAAAGGAAAAATGAGGAGTTTTGTGTTCTATAAAAGGGGTTCAGATAATTTTGAAAAATGTTTGAATTTTAGAAAATGAAGTGAGTTTTATTTTCAAAAGGGACCGAGCTAGTATCAAGTTGCCTACATATCAAGTCTAGCCATAGTTCGGGTCACAAAAGGGGTTTAGAAAAAAACTTATCTCCATCGGGCATAGAGTTTAGCTCGGGTCACAAAATGTTTGAATATTGGAAGAATAATTCAAGTATTTTAGAAAAAAGAACACGGGCCAGAGAACCTAATTTTTAGAAAAAAATGACTTCGTTTGCTTTTTAGGAAAAGATTTTAGGTCTGCGAAATTCGAGAAGAAAATGTTCAGTAATTCACTAGAAAAGAGACCCATTTGTGTCTAGGGTTAACGGAGGCTAACGGTAGTTAGTAATTGGACGAAGTTGGAACAAAATGAAAATTACAAAGTGTAAATCGAACAAATTCAAACTGCAAGGACCAAGTTAACACCAACACTAAATTATAAGGACCATTTCGATTTTTTTTCCAATCCAAATTATGTAACAGAAGGGAAAATGATGATTCTATTATATCCCGGTGGAGAGAGAGAGAGAAATGTAACATAAGAAAAAATGATGATTCTATTGTATCCCAGTGGAGAGAGAGAGAGAGAGAGAGAGAGAGAGAGAGAGAGAGAGAGAGAGGAGGAAATAAAAAAAAGACCTCCAAGAAATTATAGCGGAGGCATTTTTAGCAGCCTGTTTTTTGCTTTTAAAAATAGTGAAAGTTGAGTTTTGTTACTTTCTCAAATTTTGAAAATAGTGAAAGTAATTTCCATAATTTGAAAGTGAAAGTAGACACCAAACAAACTTTCAAAGTTAATTTTTAAAAATTTTGAAAATGAAACAGAAAACAGAAAATAGAATGGCTATCAAACATGACCTATATATGTACATAAATCATAAGCTTGTATATATATTATCCAAAGCGATTGTTCTTGATTTGTTCTATAATTATTTCAATCTATATATATCACCTGGATACCTTAGGGCTTCACATATTCCAAAACTAATTTGACAATCATTATGGAAAGAATTACGAGCACAAAATAATGCATATAAGTCGGGAAGATGCAGATTGTAAATCCTAAAACTCAAACCCAAACATCACGATTTCGTAACAAAATAATGCATATAAGTCGGAAGATGCAGATTGCAAATGCTAGCTCCAACCCAAACATCACGACTTCGTAACGAAAGTAACAGATCAATGGATCGTACAGTGACATTAGCACAAATACCTTATAAGACACTATATAACCCAACAACTATATATGTGCCTATGTCATGATATTCCAATAATTTATTTTTTCAAAATGAGAGTCAATAAGGGGAATCGGTCAAATTAAAACGAGAGGCATTCGATGTCTTTCATTCCAACCTAGATTTATGCCTGACGCATATTCTTCCAAAAGTTCAATATGGAATTAGCAGTCTCAAAAAAATATAAGTGCTATACTTTTATTAATATAATCTTACTTGTTGGCAAAAAAAAAAGTCAAGTTGGCAGGAAGGATGGCATTTTCAGCATGAAGAAGTAGCTGTGTTAAAAATGTTTTGAAAAGGATTTTTGCCCCATTCATACTCTTCATGACCAAATCCTTTCATATTATGATTATCTATGTGTGTAATAATAACTAGTTTCTAAATGAGATTCCACGTTACTATCTCGGACACTTCAAAAAATTATTTATATTTTTCAATCTATAATGCTAAAAATATTCAATATGAATCTTATTTGATAGATCTCAATTTGTTTTGTTAGACAAAATTTTTAAAATCATAAAAAATACTATAAACATGATAAAAAATAACCAAAAAAAAAGAAGTGAAAGTGGACTCTCATTTAGGAACAGAGGGAGTAATTAAATTTTGGGGCCGTAACTCATTATATGTCATCTCAATTACACCAGTCAAGCAGAATAGAAGAATCGAATCATATGCATGCTCTGTTTGTTTCATAGATTACTGAAGAAGGGAATTAATCCATTAATTCTGTTATTCGTGTGTTAATGTTTGGACATAGCGTGGCTACTACTCTAATGTGGTACATTACGACATCTTTGTATCTTGTAGTATAGGGTCCGGCTATGATAGACACCCCTTATAAGCAACTTGCCAATACTTTTCATCATAAAAGTACAAACGAAGGCCAGGTCACCCTTTTCGATCTTCTGTAAATAAACATTTGAATAACAGTTGCGACAAGAATGAATTTCCCGGGAAAAAAATGCATTCTTTCCTGATCATGAAATTAAGCTAAAACTTGTCTCTCAAAATTTTCTCTTTATTAAGCATGGAGCTTCAATTGATATATAACAGGCAAAACATAAATTTAAGCACCATGCCTGCGTATTTGCCAGTTTCAATGGACAAAATTTGGTTCACGCACTTGAAAAAATAGGCGAACATTATCCACTTATTGTTTGCGGACATTTTGTTTTGTTTTTCTTGAACGGCAAAAAGAATTTCATTAATTTTGAAATTGTTACAAGACAAATAGGAGCAAGGAAACAACATAATGTTCGAAAAACAATCATCTGCTTAGTTCGAGACCCAAACCTACGAGTCCCATTTTGTTGACCGAAGCTGTTAATTTTATACGGCTTGATGTTTCAGAGGCGACAATGGCGATGTCTGCAGCAGCTTCAGCCTTTAGTCTGCGGCGGGAATGAGCTTAAGTTGATGCGATTGGTCCATTCAGGAGAGTTTGCTCCATACCTGGCCACTACAAACCTTCACGAGTGTGATCGATGGGTTCGACTCTGGTGTTTTGGCTTTTCTTTTTTATTTTGGTTTGTTTGTTGTATTTTATTTTAGTTTAGGAAAATGACGGCCCAGGACGTGTTTGGATAATTAATACCCGCCAATGACTAGCTAAGAACATTTGTTAACGCTGAAAATATTATTGGCGGGTATTAATTATCAAAACACGTCATTGGCCGTCATTTTCCCTTTTATTTTTGTTTGTTGTTTTCTGTATTTTCGAACTGATAATGTTCATTTTTATTGTATGGTGTCTTTCTTATATATAATATCTGAGATGATCTGGTTTGTCGAAAAAATAGTGGTAAGTGGTTGATCAAGTACTCAATTCTTGGTGGTCCAAATATTGGTGCAATATATTTTGAAACAAGCCAATTGTTTCTCAATCCAACACTTTAATGCATGAAATATAACCAAACGAATCATTCATCGCTCGAAAAACGTGGTTGCAAAATGCGAAAGTAGCGGGACCCGTGAATTATGGGTTTTGGCCTGCAATGTCGCCTTTAGTTTGGATGATAACTGATACGTTACGATCATGATTAATCGAACAACTATTCCGTCTCCAATCCTCTTGTCCGCCACACATGAATTTGTGAAGAGGAAGAAGGTCTGGAATACCACGTGACAATGTTCGGGGACACTAAATAATCTCTCTGATTAATCATTGTCTAATGAATACTGAGTAAATTGCTTTCACCGCAAAAGAGGAAATAGAAAGTACCAGAATACCTCTGTGATAGAAATTACCATCGGGGAACTAACCTGGGGACCCATGCTGTCCCTTAGGCCGTTGGTTCCATCTGGGCCGTTTATGCTCTGAAATGGATAACTCAAATTTCAACTCGGCCGTCATGTTCGGCAATGGACGACTTTGATTTCACCTTGACTGAACGGTTGAGATCTGTTTGATTGAGGTGAAATTTGAGTCGTCCATTGCCGAGCATGAATAGCCCGAATGAGGCCAACACCCATACTAGACAGCAAAGGTCCCCCTTTCAATTCTTTTGTTTTTGGTAATATTAACAATTTGTGTAATTTTGAGCTGTGGCACTATTAATCTAAGAAAGAAATAAAAAACCTCTCTCTCCCCTGAAACCCTGGTCACCACATTTATCTTTCTTCTCCCTTCTCTCTGATCCCCGGGGTTTCACAATCCTTATACGGTGGCGAGAGGGGAAGGTCATGATACTAGTTCTCAATCTCTCTTCTATTTTCTAGTCTTTTGGTTTGTTTTTCTCGTGTCTCTTCATATTAACGACTTGTCGTCTGATTTATGAGAGTTTTGTCTCTTCTTTTGTGAGAGTTTTTAGTTTCGTCTTTGGGTAAATATTATGTCAACATATCAAGTTCTTTCAAATGATGTTACTTTATAATTACGGTATCTATGTCAAAAATGTTCTATCCATGCATGATGTATTTGCTGGAGCAACTCATGGTGGCTTGTTAGATCCGTAGCTTTGGGAGTTCTGTAGCGCATTCATATATGGTTGGAGTTTGTCTAATCGTTTAGGTATTTGTTATCTTTTTTCTTGGCTAACACTTCATTTCTTTTTGAGACTGCTAGAAAATATGAAATTTCAGCAAAATATGTGTTAGGCGAGATACCTAGCTAGGTTGGGATGAATTGACATCACTCGTCTCGTACTTTTCTCTTTTTGTACCAGTTCGACGATTAGTTTGGTTTTGATCAAGAGATTTGTAAATAATTCCGTTTTGTAAGTGTCATTAGGATTATATCAATACAAATTCTCTCTTTTGTCTCTCAAATAAAATAAAAAACAAAAAACAAACTTTGAGCTGCGTCACAATTTGGTGCATCACAGATTGATGTTATTTCTTATTGGTGTATTAAATGGAATAATCAATACATGTGGTTGGTGGGTTAATTACTGGAGCACATTATTAGAATTAATTAATGACATAATCCTATGAGTCTGGCCGTTTGATTAGGACTAAAAAAGATCATCGAAAATGAATGTGATAGAAAGTATAATTGACAAAGATTTCACCATTTGAGCTTTAATTCGGAGAGTACAGTCCAAATCCGATAAAATGCCAAATGACATCTCATCATAATAAGTTTATTGTTATTCTACTCAATCGGTCAATCAAACACAACGCAAAAATGTGGACTTTTCTTGTGAATGCTTTTCTTTTAATAACCGGATTTTCAGGTCAATTTGCGCATATCTCGACTAATTTCGGTATCCTGAAGATATCGATTGGGCATAACATTTATACTATTTGGTTATTTATCTTTTGTTTTGTAGTAAGCCAGTGGAGATCGAAAGACAAGCGAATGATAGTTGAAAAAAGTTGATGACAGATACAATAAAGCAATTCAGGAAAATAAAAAATTGTGTTGTTTAAACAGCAAGTCATTACCAAAAACATTTGTTCAAAAACACATGTTAGTGTTAGCTATAAAATTGGTGCTGAAATAGACAATTGAAATGAAGCTTTACTTTAATGAATAGACCATCTCGGCTGAAAGCTAATCGACAGATACCAACATTGAATCTGGCTTGTCTGTCGTCTAGTTCTGGACTGTATGGTGCGGTCCAAGTGATCATAATTGTCGGATGGTAATTTTAATGGTCCAGATTTGTTTTCATGTTCTTATCGGTAAGGATATGCTTTTACCGGTAGAAATTTCAACAAATCTGAACCATTGACTATTAAGATGAACGGTTCAGATTGAACCGCACACGCTTCTCTGCAGTCAAGAGAAGCCAGATCACCGACAATTAATTCCAAAGAAATTGACTGATGAGCTAGCTTGATGGGACCCGATGTTTCAACTTCAAGATCATGTGGCTCAAAACCAACCATGCATCTCAACATTTCCCCCTCAAGTTTCTGTGATTGTTCATAGGCCTGTCAACGGGCCAGATCCAATTCGGATCCGTCAGATCCGGATCCGATAAGATTTGGATCCGAAAATTTTGGATCCGATTCGAAAATTCGAATCCGATCCGAAAACTTTTTTACTTCAAAAATTTTGGCAAAAAAAATACAAATTTTTTTTCCAAAAAAAATTTAAAATAAAAAAAATAAAAATAAAAATACAACTTCCTAAACATTTTTTTTTCAAAATAAAAAATTTATTGTTTTTATAAAAAAAATTTAAAAAATAAAATTCGGATTCGGATCAATAACGGATTTAATCCAATCCGATCCGTATTTGAATTACCGAATTCGGATTACGGTCGACGTTGTCGGATTCGGATCCGGATCGGATTTTTCGGATAGGATCCGGCTTATTGATAAGCCTTTGATCCATTGGGATTTCGTACAATACGGCTGATTGAGCAAGTATGACTTTAATCTGGCCGACAGAAAATTACTGAAGAATGCCAACCACCCATAGGAAGCTTACTGCCTTCGATCTGGTTGCAAGCAAAAATTTGTATCGGCCGGGATGGTTGTTTTACATTTTTTGTCATCGCATCTATCTAGCTTTTCGTCGCTAGCTGGTGACTCGAGAGCGAATAAATGCTTCGTTTTCTTAACGGTAGGGGAGTTTTTGTTCTATCGATCGGCCAAGATACGTCATCGATCGACAGGGAGCTAGCCTTAGGCTTGTTCGTTCACTTTGTCCGTCATTTTTTGTGTGTGCGAAAGGATACATCGGTATACTTGTTATTGTAATATCTGCTTGTGTTGAATTTGTAGTTTTTTTTTTTTGGTACAACAGAAAACCCAAAGACTACACTAGATCTCACAATAGCCACTTTTCTTAAGTCTGCCTCTAGCAGAAGAATCATATCATCCGGCGGAAAAATGTGCGACACCATTTTCTATTAATTACAGAAGAGAAATCAATTACAGAAGAGAAAAATGTTTCACTAGCTATTCTTTGTTTCAAGTTTGGGTTTTGCATTAATTTTGAAGGGAAAGGGGAATTAATTAATTCAAATGAAGGAGAACTAAGTAAAATTTTTCTATCCCATGGATTGGCCCCAAAAAAAAAAAAAACGAAAATGAATTGATGAATTAAGATCGAGGCATAGCCTCCCATCGGGGGAAAAAAAATCACCAAGGCATAGATCAAGAATAATGATATTAAAAAATTAAGTTGATCAAACATCGTTAATTCAATTAATGCATTAGATAATTTGATTTCTTTTTTTGTTGCAAATATTGTATACAATAGTACTGTAGGAGTTAAAGGGGAGTTGCCAATGGGTACAACTAGATAGCCACATCTTATTTGGTTCATTCATGTGCTTAATTAATTATGTCAAATCAATTTGATTTATTCCAATATTGTTTCATCCGTTGAGTTTTATAAAGTTAACGGTTTGAATCATATTTTTGAGCCGGTAGCCCACCACTATCTCGCCGCCACCACCACAATTGCCATCTCTCCACCACCACATGTAGTCACCACCACCACCTCCTCCTCCTCCTGATATCCGTTGCTCCGTTAGTAAAACTAAACGAAAACAATCACAAATAATTTAACAAAAATCTATTTTATCTTTGCATCTGTTGTTTTAACTCAGCTCTTTAAGGTTAATTTTCACTTTTCATCAAACAGTTTTTCAATTTAAAAAATTTAATATTCAGTTTTTAGTATTTCTTATTAGCTTTCAAGTTGTGGTTTCGGATTCATCAAACAACATTTTAATTCTTTTGTAAACATATTTCTACTTGCCACCAAGTATGGAACATAGGGAGAAAATCAAGTAGACCGAACTTCTGATTTTATGCCTTTTGATATGACATGATTTCAGCTCATTTGAAACCTGAAATCCGACAAATTAATGTTATAGTATAATATACCCCTTTTTTTTGGTTATATAATACTATAATATACATTGTCTTAGCTAAAAGCTAACTATTTCTTTTTGAGAGAGATACAAAACACTCTTTTGGAATTACCTATTTGTCAGCTACAGTATTATATTGGACATTGGAATGACCTATTTGTCAGCTTTCTATTTTAGTCTTCCTGTTTAGTCTTTGTGAGGTTTGCGTCATTTTATGGGGTTAATCACACGTCTTGTTGAACAAAAATTTTAAAAGTGGAAAATAATGACCGATTGAAAACATAATTTTTTTTATATTTAAGATGACAAAAATTTGAAAAAAAAAAACAGCATTGAAATTTTTTAGGTGGCCATTTTTTAATTATCAGTCCATAATTTGATACTTTCAACTCAAAAAACTTAATGAAAAATTAAACTAAAAATCACATAGCCATTTCTTTTAAAAAGATTATTGCTATATCCAAGCACATCGTAAGTCCTAAGGCTAAGTTCTGGTAAGAGTTTTTTTTCTTATTTTGTTCTTATTCAAAAAAAAAATTTGCGTTTGTTAGTTTTGTATTTAACTTTTGTGGATTATTAATTCTACTCGTTAAGATGAATCGAAAAAGTAAAAAATTATGACTTTTATCCAAATATTTTTTAAAATATTCAAAATAAAGTCCAAAAAGCCAAAACGCGAAAAAACAGATTTTTAGGACTTTTCTTAGATATATTTCAAAACATATTTGAGTAAATATTTTTTTTTAACTTTTTCGATTTATCTTAATGAGATAAACCAATAATCACAAGAGTTAGACAGAAAACTAACAAACATAATTTTTTTTGAATAAAAACAAAACAAGAAAAAATTCAAAAAGAGGAACTTAACCTAACTAATAATTGGAGTACATCTGTCATAATTTACAGTGACAAGGCCATTTTCGTCATTTCGTTATCACAATTCTGTCGGTATTAGTATTTTGTTTTCACAATTCTGTCGGTATTTAACTCTGGTCAATTTAACCAGAGTCACAAGTTAGCTGTTGTTAAGTACGGGTCTACGGGCCGCTCGTGAGCTTCAGGAGACGAGCGTCGGTGGCCTTGTGGGGTCTTTATACTCTTAACCGTGAGTTAACACACAGAGAGAGAGAGAGAGAGAGAGAGAGAGAGAGAGAAACAAACAGATAAAGTACATAGAGCGAGAGACCGACATTTGTTCCCTTTACCTATATCTCTCCACATCTAGAGAGAGAAGAGAGAGAGAGAGAGAGAGAGAGAGAGAGAGTCGTGGATTCGTATTTAATCCAATGGGAGCCAATCCAATGCTTCTCAGGTGGTAGCGAGTTTTTAGGAGCGAGAAAGCGAGTTTTTAGGGGAGAGAGAGAGAGAGAGGTTATGGCGGATTCAAGCGATTCTGTTTCCATTGATGTGGAAACAATCTCTCTTGGCCGAAAGGTTAGTGTTTTACAGAGTTTGATAGAAATGTATTACACTACTTCTCGAGCTACATTTGGCTTATACGAATTTCATTTTGAAGTTTTGGTTTTTTGTTTTTTTTAAAACAATTTCTTTTTTGAGATTGGAGAGCGATTTGGTTGATTTTGATTGAATAATGAATGCAGAGGAATGGAAAATTCAGTGGTATTGATTTTATTGGTGATTTCATTATGTATTTGGTAGGTAGGATGAACTTACTTCTGCAGCATTATTCTGTTGCAGCTTCATTTATTCTTTTAGTGATCAGTAATAACGTTGGTTTATTGTTTCATTATTGGAAGTTTAACGTGATATCCATTTGATAAACGTTGGTTGATTGTTTAATTTATTTTATGCTAATAACAACTCATTGGGTTGTAAATACGGCAGGAAAAAGGCAAAAATATGTCTTGAAAAGTGTAAAAGTGCATCGGAAACTATGTTTTTTTCTTTTATATATATATTTATTCTTCTTGTCAATGGGCTGTCAATAGCATAACGATAGATATAAGATACTATTCTCTTGATACGGGGTTGCATATGCGTATTTTGTGTGTTTATGCTGCTATGCATTAAGAAGGTTTTGCAGGTCATAGCTGAAATGGATTGGCCATTTGGGTATTGAATTAAAGCTATTAGCTGAGTGAAAATATGCAAATATGGGCGTCTTTTATTTTATTCGAAATGCGTGTATTTGAACATTTTAGTGGAATGAGGTAGTTAGATTATGTTGTTTGCTTGTTATATCCTAGTCTTGACTTCAATTAATGTTGCTCTACATATTAGTCTTGTTGCAATTTGATTTTGGTGTCGTGTCTGGACTCTTGTATAGTTGGGCTGGGAGGGTGTACGACTGTCTCGGGTGTGTTGCGTAGCGCTCAGTGATCATTTTTTATGTGGGGTTCTTGCAAGTACTACTGATGGCATGAAAGCGTGCAATTTTAGTCTTTTTTCCTTATTGAATCAAAGTGGACTACAAGTCAATAACTAATTTCTATCTGGTAATTAATCCTTTTACAGAAGTCAATGAGCTGTTTTAAGTGGAATAGTAAGCTATAATAAAGCTATCTTTATGGATGCAGAATACATTCAGAAAAAAAATATGCTTAACTTGGGCATGCCTTCAGGTTTTTGTAAAGTTACGGAATCTCAAAAGATATAACGGAAGGTTTAGCTTTTTATTGGATAGCATACGCTTATACTGTGTCAAATTTTTCTGGTATATTGGCTCCTGTGAATTAGGACTTCTGATATGTGATTTATGTTCCATTTTGATTATTTTCTTTGCTGTGCAGAAGGTTATTTGTGTGACTACTTGCATTTTCTTATCTTCTTTCAGGAGTACCTCGTAAAAACTGGCTGTGGTCTCGTATCTGTTCTTGTTTGTGGAGATCCGGATAAGCCAGCTCTTGTTACTTATCCAGATTTAGCATTGAATCGTAAGCACATTAAATGCTATGCTTATCAGTTGTTAGAAACTTCGATCTTTGACCCAATCGACGCTGATATTGCCGTGTATTCTTTTGCTGCTGCCCAACGTGTTATTCATCAGTAATCTGTTCGAAATGTGATAAGAGTCGTAAGAGTTCCTACTTTTTCGGTGAAATCGTTGTCCAAAAATGATTTTGCATTTTGTACAATGTTTATGCTAGTATCATATTTGTCACGTATTATTCAACGGAGAGTGAGTCGATTGACCAAACTGTTCAAATATTTGGGAGGTTTAAACATATTTTAAAGAAGATGATAAAAAAAAAACGTATTTTAAAGAAATTAAGGACTTCTGTTTGCCACCCAAAAGAAATTTGAATGATTGTCTAGTTGGAGTTTGCTTTCCTGTCACCGTGATCTTCACCTAAAGCATCCTGTGCTTGTACAGCTGTACTAACTTCTCATCCTTTGAGCAGATATGTCCTGCTTTCAAGGGTTATTCTTTTGTCCAGAAGCATTTTCCTTGCTGCTCCACAACTTCTGCATCTACCATATAAGTCCTCCTGGGCATGAGGTCTGTTAACTTGATAACTTGACTGCTAATTGGGGGTGTGCTGATAATTCTTTCCTTCTTTTTCGCTTCTTTTTGTATCTGCAAAATTCGCAATTCTATTATCCACATTGTTTCTCATCTGGTACTTTCTTCAAGAGCTATTGCAGTTGGGTGCGGCTATACTTAATCCTGATGACCCGGTGCTATCTGCGGAAGACTTAGCAGATCAGATTGCAGAGGTTCTCGACTATTTTGGGTAATTGTTGTGTTACACCTTTCTGTAGTATTTCAGGTATTTTTATTTTATTTTATATGGTTGTATGCTGTCAGCAAGTAGGCCTCTGGCTGTGGGTTTTGTCTGGAGAATGTTTAGATTGACACGTACCTATTGTACGATGAGAAACAGCTTTAGCCTTTTCCTCGTCTTTTGACAATCAGTTTATCTTTTGGTGTATAAATGGAAACAACCTGATGTTTGTTGTAATTGCTGTTTTGATTTTCTTTTGTAGACTCGGTGCAGTGATGTGTATGGGGGTGACTGCTGGAGCTTACATCTTAACTTTATTTGCGGTAAGATGAATCTTATGTAGACTGCCTAATTTTTTTCTTTTCTACTTCCGGCAATTTCCTTCTTTGGGAGGTTGTTGACTTGGTTATTATACAAACTTGGTCACAGATGAAATATACACAACGCACTCTTGGTCTGATACTCATCTCTCCTCTATGCAAAGCACCATCATGGACAGAATGGCTGTACAATAAGGTTTCCTTTCTTAACATTTTGGTAATTATGTTGGTAAAATGCCATTCTTGCCTAATACAACACATCTTTGCAGGTGATGTCAAATTTAATTTACTTCTATGGCATGTGTAGTTTGGTGAAGGATTTATTGCTAATGCGGTACTTCAGCAAGGTATTGTTCTGTGTCCGGTTAATGACAAAATCTCCGGAAATTTTTTTCCCACAAGGGTTGATTGGATTTTATATGATATTTTAGGAAGTTCGTGGTAGTTTGCAAGTACCAGAATCAGATATAGTTCAAGCATGCAGAAGAGTGAGTATTTCAGCTCTCCTCCCCTCTAGTTTTCTATATGCTGCTTGAGAAACGTGGTAAGTTATATTAGCTAGTCAGAGAAAGGTCGGCACTTGTCTGATTTCTGCTTTGAATCTTATATTTGCAGCTACTGGATGAAAGGCAGGGTCCAAATGTTTTGCAGTTTCTTGAAGCTATTAACGGGTAACATCCGTCTCCATGGAAGTTATTTAATTTCAATTTAAACAAGAGCAAAAAATTGCAAGAGAGGGGAGGGAGGGAGAGGGAAAGGGAGAGAGTTGGCATGATTGTTCTGGTATATTTGGACATTGGGTCGAAAAATCTGGAGTGTCACTGCCAAAATCCAGAATATTACTCTCCATGGTCTCATATGAGCATCGCGAGGAATTTTTCTGCTTAGCTTTATCCTTATACTAAACGGAAAAAAATTGAAAGGTGTGTATACAGTTAACTTACCGACAAGTCTCGGTTTGGGTATTCTTTTGTTTGGCAGGAGACCAGACATTACTGAAGGACTCAAGAGACTAAAGTGCCGGTCTCTAATTATTGTTGGGGAGAACTCTCCTTTCCATGCAGAGGCTCTACACATGACTTCAAAGCTAGATAGAAGATTCAGTGCGTTAGTTGAGGTATCCACTAGAGGCATCTACAATCTGGTTATGTACTGTTTACCTTAGTCTGTGTTTGGATCCAGTATTCATAGATACATAATATGTAAATAATCACGAATTTTGATTTTTTGCAGATTAAGTTATATACTCATTTTCCTTGCCCAATCAATAAATACAAATGATTTGGCTTCTACTTGTCTCTTTCCTCCATTTTATTGTACCTCCACACATTTTCTAAGATTTTTGCTTAGTGATGAGTGTTGTATGTGTTTCCACAGGTTCAGGCATGTGGATCAATAGTGACGGAGGAGCAGCCCCATGCCATGTTGATACCATTGGAATACTTCCTCATGGGATTTGGCTTCTACCGGCCGTCTCAGTTCAATGTCAGCCCAAGAAGCCCATTGAGCCCGACGTCCATTTCACCGGAGCTTTTCTCACCAGAGAGCATGGGCTTGAAGTTAAAACCAATAAAAACGCGAATGTCGGTTCAGATTTGAAAGAAGATCTTAAAGGTAGGATCAAGAATTTTGTAATCTATGTATCAAGAAACATTAAATGTATTTTGCTTGATTGGATGGGCATTGTAAAGAAGGAAATTGCTGGAGGATTTGTAGATAAGAGAGCGGTAAAAAGGAAATGTGTAGAAGGAGAGATGGAAATTCTTTCATTTGTACATCATGAATGTTAGTTGGGGGCCGAAGTTATTTGTACATCCTCGAAATAAATCACTATTTATGTTGGCAAAAGAACGATATTAATAAGATTTGAGGCTATGGTTTATCTGTTGGTTACATTTTTCCCGTTAAGTTTGATTTGATTTGTACATCCATGCCTCCATTTTCCCTCAACCTTTGGATCTCCCTTTTTCAATCTCAATCATTGGTTCAAATTCCACTTGTAGTAAATGTGACCAAACATTGTGATAAATGTGATCGTAGTAACTTAGTAATGTTATGCTAAGCCAGTTTGTATGGTAACTTGTAAGTAAAATTGATTTTTAAAAAAAAAAAAAATCATAAAACCCTCTTTTTTTGAACTGGTTTTGATCTAATGACCAAGACTTATCCATCTTTCAATCTAAAGGTTTATTTATGGGGGCAAGATATTCCACTACCTCTATGGGGCATGGACGAAAAATTCCCAACTATGGGATGGAAATAGGCAAGAAAGTTATATAAGTGGAAGATGTAAGCCTTTTTGTATTGTTGGTTAGGGCAGGAAAATAAGAATGGGGGCAGTAGATACTTCTGATAAGTTAGCCAACAAATGCCTATCAAAAAAATCAAAAAGTTAGCCAACGAATACCATCCATCTGTATATATGATCTCAATCCCTTTCATTTTGCTTTACTTGGAATTTACGTGATAATGCAAGTGATTAGGGTTTATGCATTATGAAGAGTCCAATAGAACCTCCATATAATCCCCAATCATTTGGCGTATGGACGAGATAGGATAACTGAGGAGAATATTATTTGTTTGTGAATGAAGAAAGAACCAACTGTAACATAAGCATTCGCATTGTACACTACCATGGAATTCAAGTTTCGTTTCGATATCCAATATTGCATGAAATACTCGCGGCGAATAACAATAGTTACCGGATTTTACCTCTAATTGAGACAAACGCGTAGGAGTATATACAGTTTTAACCATGTTTAGAACATGTACTACTTCCACCAATTTGACGTTCAAAAAACATTTGCTCCTATTTTCATTTTGTCGGGCTTTATTTTCCGACTGTCAATTCTTACGAAATCTTCAACAGTCGATGCAAACTGCCTTCTATGACTGGTGTCTGTTTCTTCATCCATCGTTCTCCCTTTTCTTCTACTCATCACTGCGTACATTTCATCAATCATTGGCTTCCAGAGTCGAACTCGAGCATTTATAAACCAATTGGATACCTGGATCATAACCCACTCAGGGAAATGAGACGCCAATAAATAAGTTGAAAAAAATCGATGGGAATTTTGCATATACTTGGGTTCAAACTCAAGCGTAACTCAAGGTTCTGACAAAAATTGAACACTTTGTAGTTTCTATTTCTCCTTCAGAACATCTATGATTCTTTGAAAAAATTCTTGCAGCAAAGGAGAAAAATACAAAACCAGAAACGTATGAATTACTACGATTGAGACCTATTTTGCCAGTAATGGAAAGCATGTAAAGATGCACCTCAAATACAGCAAATACCATCCAGTAAAGCTAGAGTTTATGTACCTGGCTCTTTGTCAAGCCACTTTTCACTGCAAGCAAATGCTTCTCTGCATCTTTAGGATACCTGAAATCCACAAAATTCCTCACTCAAACAGTCTATCTGACCGTAATAATAAGCCCAGGATCTCATGTTCTCCATACTAGAAATTTGTTGCTAGTCAATGAGCCAACTTTCTTAGTCATGATAGTAAGCTAATAAAATTTCGAATAATGGAACTCCAAAAGAAGGAAAATAAAGGCTATTAACATCATCGAAAAAGAAGAAAATGACGGGGTACGTATTGTCAATCTACAATCGAAAACATTAACTTCCACAATGTTTTAGTTTGGTAACTTACGGATGAAGAAAATTCTGAAACATCCATGTTCGCAAAACTGAGACAGATCTTTCAGGCAAGCCTCTCTGGGGCCTCCATAATGGATGATCTTTTCTCCGTAGCTGCTGAAGAGCCCATTGCTTCTGAACGAAAGACATCTCAAAAGATCTCTCTTGATCTTCTTCCCTAGTGCCTCCTATGTTGAAATATCCCCCGATTGTGAGGATTTGATTGCTAATCCTCTCCCTCAGGTTCTTATAAAAGGAGGAAACTGTTTGTAAGGCAAAACAGGCATGGATGTGGGGATCCAACTCAGTTGCAGCATGAAATAAGGATATTACTGAGTGAATTTCGTCCAAGCATCGGGTGTATTGCTCATCAACCTGAGTTTCGTAAAATTGAGATTGAAAAAACATTCAGCAACATATTATTATGTTGTGATATACCTATTTAAGACAACAAATATACACATGAAAACAGATACCACAACAGGTCAGTGGGACTAGAAAGAAATGAATCAAAAATTCTGGCTATTAGCAAGAAAAAATGCATGTCCAGCTTGGTTCATAACCAAGATTGTTGAATCAGGTCAACTTGATCAAGTTGGTTTTTACTCGAGAGAAATTAGTATTAAACAATCTGCAAAGATGTTAGGAATTACAATATTCATAAGACTTAAAAAATTGGCTACAGATTGCCAAATAAGAACTCTTACATACAAGCATGCAAATCTTTAAACCTAATCCAAGCAACAAAAAGTTCCAATTTTATCATGTTAGGAGAGTAGAGTTTCATTTTCGTTACCAACAATTAAGAATCAGTTTCCCATACTGGCTGCATGGAAAACCAAATCACAAGTTTCTGATAGAAAAACAAAAGCAGCTATATCAACATACCATTTGAAGGAGAGCCAATAACTGTTTTTTCTTCGTTTCAACTTCCGATTGTTGTAAGCCAAGGTCATTTTGAACTTCACATTTACCATCTCCATCAGAACTCATCAGTGCAGAGCCTCTATCAGAAAGGCAAGTTGCAGAGACTGAACAGCTCGCAATTTCTGCAAGTATTTCTTGAATTACACGAAGATATCTAGATTCGGATAATAACTCCAAATGTTGGACCGGTCTATGAGAACTATTGCTGTTGCAAGACATTTCCGGGCCAAAGTGCTTTTGATCTGAACGACTGTGAGTAACACCAGAATAGCCTATTTCTGAGCAGTTATCTTGAATACTAGTTCTATGAATTACAGAAGGCTTGAACGTGGCAAGACTTAGACAAAGCTCATTACTAGATTTTGAGGAGCCAGAAGAATTATCGAAGGTCAAATTAGCAGTGTCTGATGGAGTCCAACAATTGGGAGTACCATTTCCTACTAATTGAAGTGGATGAAACTCTTCTCTCCCCAAAATTTCCATAGCAGTGTCTGAATAAGGAAGAAACTTGTCAAAATCCCAATCATTGTTGATACTGCCAAGTACTCCGTCGTATCCACAGTTATTAGAAGTTGCGAATGCAGACTTTAAGGAGTCTGAGAAGTAATTTTTTGAACTAGAACCTTCCAAAAGCTCCAGAGGATTTACAATTCCACCAACGAATTGCTCTTGATCATCGTCTGTGTTACTAATTGGTCTGGAACTTCTCAGTGAAGGATTTGTAATCCTGTTCATTTCAATGGGCTTATCGCTAAGAATCAATTCATCGGGATGAACAAGGTCAATGGGATTCGATGTCATGTAACCACTAGGGAGATTGTTCATGGGCTGGCCTTGCAAAAGCACAGGGAAATCAGCCATTACATAGTTTTGGTTATTCAAAACAAGTGAGTTGGACTGAGGAAGGGAAGCTGAGGTCGCGTGGGAGAACTCCCCATCGATAACACTGTAGTTGTGATATCCCATACCCATTGTCGCGTTGAGTGCTTCATTCTCGGTCATGTTATGCGAAATGGAGGAATCAAAAGCTTTGTGGATAAGCAACCTCTAAATTGTTTTCAAGGCTTTACATTTTGATCTGCATATAACACCAATTTTGCACCTACAAAAAAGTAGACTTCAGAATCACCAAAATGATTTAGAGGACATGTACGAAAAATCGCAACACTTAAGGAAGGTCAAGAAAAGGATGAAGAAACTTCAGAATAAATCACGATTGACTAGTTCCGGTAGTATACCATGATATCAAAAACATCTTCGTAGAATAACGTATTTAAACCGTCCAAACATCCGTCCAAATTGATATGTCAATTATGCCTTTTGAAGTCAATGGAACTCGTTTTAAAATTATAAAGGGAGAAAAGTGACTAAGGAATCAAGATTAGTAGCATCTTCTCATGCTTTTCAACTTGCTGTCATAAACAAGGAAATTCATGCTCAGAGAGAAAAGCAGCAACCATGTTTGTGGAATAACTTTACTTAAACATGGGCAATTTGGTAAAAAACATTATGCATCTATCTTGAGCACCAACTCTCATATTTCCTTGTCCATGTTACATTAAAGCCAACAGAACACATATTCATTCACTCCAGAATGACGTGACACTGGCATTTTGAAACAAGGTGTGTAACACCGAGTAAGCAGGGTATGAAAACCTCAAAAATAGGCTTAGTCATTTACACTCCAATTGAAGGGTAAAAGGGGAAAACTAAAGGATCTTCCTTTAAATTAAAGGATCTCAAAAGGCCACATCATAAAAAAAATTCTACTTTACATTAGGAGATTTCTTCTTCTTCTGGGCAACAGAGGAACAACCTAATAGCCAAGCTACTATATGGACTCAATTGCGCAACCCAAACCTCCGGGGAGTTAGCATGGCCACACCAGTCACGGCCCCCACTTACTGTAGGGTACTCACTCGGTGGGGAATCGAATCCCAGATTTTGAGGAGTACTCCCAAAGCCTAGGCATCCGCCCGAACTTGTGGCAACCTACTTGTGGCAACCTGGGTGTGTACATTAGGAGATTTTTGTCACAAGAAAAGCTAAAAACACTAAAACAAAACAGATAAGTTAATTACAGTCTTCCAAAAGGACCAAAACCCACTCCTATCATAGTTGGATATGCATTGCAATAAATAGAACTTGTTCAATGTAGGATGTAGTGGACCTAAAACCATGGCTAGCTAGAACAACTGGGTACACAAATCAGGACCAAGCTTGTTTGACTCTGGCCGCCAAGTGAAAAAACACTCTTGGAGTAACTGGAGTCTGGAGGTTTACTCGGTCATTAACCTCACCAACTTCAGACAAGGGGACAAGGGATTAGTCGAGTTGCAAGTAAGTAGCCCACACATTCAGCTATGAGAAAAAGCTTACACAATGGTAACATTACAAGCTAAGAAAGACAATAACCACCGTCTAGGGGAGTCAGGAGTCAGCAATATCACTTTGGAAATACTACAAGATACAGAATCACAGATATTTGAATCAAAACTAAAAATGACATTTGAAAAAGAGCAAGAGGCAAACATGAGAAAAGTAACCAACCTAGAAACCACCCAACAAAGAACCATTTCTCTGCAACGCAACTTCCTTCACCCAGCTATGGGTCAAGAAAAAAGAACCCAATATTCTGACCAACCAATTTGCATTGACAACTTCTCAGAATCTTTCGCAATATTCAAATCAAGAGACAAATTGGCTTGATTCCATAGCTATGGACACTAACTGCAGATACTTCAGAGGACCCAAAACAAGCAAATGAAGTGCAAAGTTCAAAAGATGTAATTGGTTTTCCTTTCTCCCTCATACAGTACATATGAATGGAGAGAAAGCCGTCCAACAGGAAAACAGCACTAAATGATCGAGGCTGTTTACTCGCAAGACTAAGAAGGAAAATGCTAGTAACAGCTCATTAAAAACACACAATTTTTTATGTGTTATTAAATAGCTTGAAAAATGTAAAAGTGCATCAAATATTGTTTTTTTAATCTTCTTACCTTATTGAGGCGGTCAATTTCACAACCGTAAAAAGAGAAGGGGAAACAAGGTGGGAAAGCTGTAAAGGAATCATGCACAACCCCAGCTTTCCTCAAACCCACAAAAAGTTGGGGTTGTTTTCCTTTGCATGAGTGGAAAAGTGGTATGTTCAATCAAGAACCCAAAACCCAAGGGACTATTATAGAGTTTCAGACCCCATGAAGAATCAAGACCTCTTGTCTCTTTCTTTTCTCTATTTCACTCCCCCCACAAGACTGTGTGAGGCTGAAAACACAAATAGGTCTTGGTAATTAAAGCACACACCCATATCGGAAGACCCACCAAAAAGCAAGAAACTGTGTGTCCAAAAAGCCTACAAACAAGGATTACTGCAAAGTGCAGAGAGGTGAGGGATGTATGTAATGGTATGGACCCATGCATTTTTTTATTTTTTTCAACGGTCGAGATGTCCGAGCCAATTTATGTCAATTTCAACTAATTCCAACACCAATTCGGTCAAAGGCAGGCCAGTCATGCCGGTGCTAGAGAATTCATAAAAAATTTCTTTCTTGCCACCTAAACCTGAAAACCGAATCCTGATAAATTATGTGAAGAATAAACCACTAACCAACTGAACTAATCCTAAGAGATCGGACCCATGCATTTATGGAAGATAGAGATAGATCAGCAGAATAGACAAACAAGTGTTAACATCAAGAGATACAGTATATTGATAGACACAGAGATGCAGAGAGATGGAAAAACACGTTGCTCTATTTGGCGGTGCAGTTCCACTCATTTCTGTTGCAGGCCTTTCACTAATCATTACTACTGATATATTTTGTATTTTTCCAATGTGTCAAGAATAAAATGTATATATTCAATTTTTCATTAGGATTGTGATTTTAGCACTTCAAAAAATGATAAAGAGATTTCAAAATTAAATTGTGTTGATATACAAAATAATATCGTTTTAGAGTCTTTCTATCAATTTTTGAAGTGTTAAAATCAATTTTCTTTCCACTAAACTCATTGACAAGAATCTTAACTTTATCTCCGTAAGAGATTGTAAAATCAAAAGCATAATTAAACGTGTAGCACTTGATCATGGTAGACAGTGAAGCTCATTTTGTAAGACCTCATGCCAAATAGTAATGGTTTTGGATTGAGAAATGACTTATCATTGGATATATTTTTGAGGTGTCAAAGCTATTTTTTCACCTTAATTCTCATCTCTCGGGTATATTTTGATGGTGTCAAAACTATATTTTTTTTTTTACCTTAATTCATCGCAGTGTTCGTATGTAGATCATTTTGTGGATAGTTGAATAAAAAAAGATGGTATTCTCTCTGTCTCAAATTACTCGTCCTTTTTGGAGAACTATACATTTTGCACGCGAAAAATAATGTATTAACATGAATTTTTTTTCCCAAAAAATTTACACCGATTTGAAGATCTCATTGGGGAGAAAAAATTGGTGTACATTTTTTTGGAAAAAAATCTCATGAATACATTTTTTTCATACAAAATGAACGGTTCTCCAAAAAGGACAAGCGATTGGGACGGAATGAGTAACACATAAATATTGATGTGACAATAATAAATGGCAAAGCCACAGTTGGTATAGTAAAGTGAATGATTTGATCGAGTAAATTTAATTGAGCTCATTTTCTATGAAGACACTTTATAAAATTATTCACTACAAAATTTACCATCTGTGTGGGGCCTTATGGGAGCCTAACACATTGCATCGATACAAAATCTGTATTTCTATATCCCTAAATTCTTACCTTTCGTCGACTGCATTGCTTGTGTCAAGTTTAGTTCGAGAAATGGCAAAATTATTCTTTGATTATTGGAGAAATTAATTTTCGCACTTCCCTTTTATAATTTACATTTTTTTTTGTTTTTATTCATATAAATTTACAATATTGTTGTGGAAAAGTGTATTGAAAAAGGGGGAAAAAAGACAACATTGTAAATTTGTAGAAATAAAAACAAAAAAGGAGTGTGGACTAAAAAAAAGGTGTGAAAATCACTTCCCTTTGAGAAATGACCAACAAACTCTTCTCAAATAATGACTTTCAATACATTGATTATCATTCAGATGCTCTTAATTAAACTACTCCAGTAGTGTTTAATAGGGAGTTTAGTTTAGTTTAGTTTTGGTAGTGGATGAAGAGAGAAATAGAGTAATGATTGGAGAGAGATAGAGAGAGATGAGAAAGTAATAATTGAAGAAATAGGGTAATAGTTGGAGAAAGAAGTAAGGTAATGATTGAAAACAAAACTAAAATTAAATCCTTAACCGAACAAAGCGTCCATATCAGACATTTCTCCACCAGAATGGCATAACTTCTCCATTTTCCCACGTTACTTCTTAGTCACATAATCATTCAAAATGGCCTACGCTCGCGCTTTTCAATCCTCGCTATGCACCCGCGCTATCAATCCTCGCACTCACGAATTTAGTTCTTTTAAAGATTTTTGAAAAACACTCTCATGCTCATGCTTCTGCATCCGCACCATCCCGCTCTTCACGTGACTTCGCGTTACTCCCACCTCTCACTTTTCAAACCTTGACTCATTGGCTGGTCTTCTATTGATCTTTATTAGGGACACAAAAGAAAAGAGCTTTTACCGTTTAGCTATTTTAAGACAACAATCTAATGTGATGAGAAAGAAGAGAGTTACAAAACAAGGTAACAAAACAAAATACTTTTGTTCCTCAGTCCTTTACAACTAATAAATGGTTATGGCAATTCTTGACTGTGTGAATTTCCGATTGAACCCCCCCCCCCCCCCCAAAAAAAAAAAAAAACTTGAGTGTGTGAGAGAACAAGTGCAGCAATCTTTGGTTGTGTTTCACTAATTAAATAAATACTTATATTTTTAATTAAAAGTAATATATTGTGATAGAATAACATGTCTCGTAAAGCGAAAAATAAGTACTTTAAAAATAAAAATCTTAGTGAAACAGAACCGTACGTCTAGAAAGAGTGTAAAGAGAGAGCCACTAGGGTGGTTGTTCAAGTGGTTGAGACAACCGAGTCAAAACCCTCCATGGCTCCATCTTCTATATATTGTTATTGAGTTTGAGTTGACTTAAGACCGATGATTGAGTTATGGGGGTCTCATGTCCATTTGTATGTTGGTGACGGATTCCCCAATGTGGTGGGCAAACATTTTCCTTCTTTTCGACAGGTTCAACTATGGCTCAAATTCAGACATTTCAAAGACACAGGGTCAATTTCGGGCCCACCTTTTTAGGAATTTGGAAATCCTGTGGTATGGCAGCCAGCACTACATGATTTGTAGGGCGGTTAGTCCTGCCGTCTATTTCAACGCTAAGGCTCGAATTTAATCTAAGCTCTTATTAATCCAAGCTGTTCATTCCTCAGATTAAAATATGTGCCGTCTATTATTGAAATAGATAACTGGATCAACCATCTTACAGGATTTATCTTATAGTTCAACCCGCACTATAGAAATTATAGGGCGAAAGATTCGATCGTAAGAAAAAAAGAGAGGAGAGAGAAGCGAGATGCCATGATGATGCAAGCAAGGGGTGGAGATCGAGGTGGCATAGTAGGAGTATTTACTGGTGTGGGCCCCCATCTGCGTACTGTATTTTTGGCTTAGCGTAGTGTAGGGTCGTGTATAGTGCTGCTGCCAGCTGAACGTATTCGTGTGACATGTGCCTATGGAACAATTATTGAATGCCCCATAGGCATTGTCACGTGCTGTCGCAGGTCTTTTCTCAATCACACATTTTGTGGGGGTCTAAGATTAAATGTGAGAATCTTATAACAATGTATGGTGGAAGAGACTTGGTTCACCGCCAATGGTCACTTTTGATAGGGTGCAGGTGAGATCCCGCCAATGGTCGAAGATCGTTGGGATCTGCTTTAGATCTAGCATTCCGAGAGCTGCCGGAACCAAGATTTGGACCGTCCAATTATCCATGAATTAGTGGGCGGATAACAGCAGTGGTTGGGATTTTTTTTTCCCAGCCAACTAGGAGTTAGTTATTAGTGATTACCACGAAAGCTAGGGTTTTGTTTTAAAGAGGATGGGTGGTGTTTAAGTTTTTTAAAATTATACTCCTAGATCATATGAATTCATAATGTGAAAGCGTTTAAAAGTATTTCAAATAGATTATGCATTCAAATGGTATTTCATAGAATAATAGAATTATTAGATCGTGAATGTACATTTGGTCATTACACTCTCATTTATTACTTATTAAACTATAGTATAGATGGCATTATTTTTAACAAAGGAGAAGGAGGTTCTCCATAATTTTTCGCAGATTGACTTCTCTATTAAAATATCACTTTCTTTCTCTTTTCTTTTCTTGTTCTTCTTCCTCCCACTTTGGGTTTGAAGACCCAGAAAATGCGCAAGATGCCCTAGAACAACGCCACACCAAATTTGGATTTTTGGAATCAAATGGCCAACAAAAATTTCCCCTACTTGAGGAACTCCAAAAATTATACACAGGCTTATATATGTCTATATATACATGTCGGTGTATGTATATACATGAACGAACCTATTTTTCATTTTCTCCACCATTTTTTCGCTGCCCATGTTGACTGGTGTCTTGCCAAAATTGGGTGATTCTTGGTGGGCGAGATTAAAGGAGGATGTCTTGATCGAAGTCAATTGATCGTTCCAGATCAAAGCCTTTCTTTGTTCGTTCCAGTTCCATTTCTTTCTTCGGGGGGGGGGGGGAGGAAAAAGAATTAAAAAATAGGAATCGGGTGAACAGTTGTTCGGCAAAAGAAGTGAACAATTGTAGCTGAATGGATTCTACCGTGTGGTTTACCTGGGTTGCTGCAGGTGAAAATTTCTCTCTTCGGTTAGCTAGAATAGCTTTTTCGATTATTTCTCTCAGCTGGTAAACTTGCTCTTAGGTTGGATCTGAGAGAAGCTGAAAAACACCTGTTCAATTCCTTCAACTTATGCCTTGTTGGTCCCTCTACGTGGTTATTTGGTGCATTTTGGTAGTTTAGTGGTGTCTCATGCCTTAAAGACGTACTCGTGGGTGCGAAAACGCGCAATTTGAAAGGGCTTAAGGCATACTTGCATGAAGTAGAAAGTTGTAGAAGTGACCTGGTAGCAGTGAAGGGATCTTTGAAAATCTTGTCCGGATGTCTCCTGCCCAACTGAATGACATCTGATTCTCTGAAATTTCCATTTCCATCCGGGTAGTCCTCAAACCCGACCGGCCGGAACTTGTTTTGGGTGTTTTAAATGTAATTTTTAGGTCCTGGGGCATATATACAAAATTGCTAAACATTGTTTGAGGGTTTTGAAAGTATTGAGAGGCAATCCGAGAGAGAGAGAGTGCGCGAGCAAGGAGATCCCATGGAATTCATCACATCTTCTTCCAATCAAGCTTTTTCAACCTACATACTCCATGCATGGCCGGCTAAACACCATTCTAGGGGAAGGATGAAGCCCCGAATCAAACTTTGTTTATGTATAGGATTAGGTTTATTTATTCAAATCGATTGAGTAAATAAAAACCCTTTTCACTATGATTGAAACGAATGATTTTAATATTTTCAATCTATTGAGTATTGGTATGGCAGCACCAGAGGTCTTGGGCGTCCCTTCATGTACAAGGATGGAACTTGTAGCCCATTTACCAATCACCAGGATAAAAATAAGTGTACATGGAACAAATTAAAGATTAGTCAATTCATTGTTTTGTAAGTAAAAAAACAAAGTTAGTAAAGAAACCTAATAGGAAAGCCACACGTCGACAAAAGAAGACTAGCACGGCAGTTTACGTAATCCTCAATTAATTAAAATATATACTATAAATAGTAAACATCCAAATAAGCCAGCTATATATATATATATATATTCGAGCGAATCAAGCGATCATTTAGTGCTTTTAGAACATCATCACATTGTGCTCTACAGCACTTTTGCGCCACGCAGTGCTGTGGCCTTAAGAGATGCTCTAGAGCACATGGTAGTGGCCGGTACACTTACGTGTCCTTCATTAGAATTTTATGGACACGATCGTGATTTCAACTTATAAAGAACTCTAGCTGTGATTTTTTTCCAGACATCCACCCGTGCACAAGGTCCCCGTCACGTCCGAGTTTGGGTGGGGTATTTTTGTCACTGTTTCACATGGGGTGTTTCTCTCACTTTTTCACGTACAACATATGTGCAGAGTTAGAAACATAGATCCTGTACATTTATGTTAATTCGGAGTTCTGGTTTGGACTGCAGGGAGCAGTCATATCTCCACAATCAATGATGTGGTAGATTCTTATATATCAATAACATGCTTTTTTCTTTTTCTTTTTTTATCGGTTTTTTCCCTGAAAAAATTCGTTAACAAATCTGGATCATAAAAAATACTTTTGGGCAACTGCAAGTCTGCAACTGCCCAGAAGGCCTCTTCTGCAGTCTAAAAACGAACTGCAAAGAAGCCGAATTCCCATTTTAAAACTTATAATTAGATGTGAGCTCATTATTATAAGGGACGGAAATCTCTCCATTCCACCCACGGAATCATGGAGATCGAATATGCGAATCCTCCGCCATAGTGTTGCATGTCGATAAAATACCGTAAGAAACACTACAAAGCACTTAAAAGGCTAATGCTTGTTTGGATGACATTTTGAAGAAAAAAAAATTTCAACTTAAAAAATATTCATTACCCTTACTTTCAATCATTATCTCATTTCTCTCTCAACTCTCTAATCATTATTCTCATTTCTCTCTATGTCTCCTTACTCATTACCCTTATTTTCAATTATTGTCCTAATTTCTCTCTTCACTCATTACCCAAAAACTAAACTCAAAATTTTAAAATACCATCTAAGAATTGTTGATGTTGTTTGAAGTCAGTTTGCTTCCATTGATAAATGATCATTGGTAAGTGAATTTGCTTCCATGGGCCAATATTTTGTTGTTTTATATACTCCTCCTACACTAGATGAACATGTTTTTCTTTTTTCTTTCTTTTTTTTCTTTTTCTGTTGATCGATCTTCTGACTGAAACATGTCTGGTGAGCCACAAAACAATTGGGTTACAATGCAAGAAGATAATAAAAAGAAAAAGAAGACAGAATGGATAACCGCAGATTTCTGAAAAATGCTTTCTTCTTTTTGAATTGGGAGCTTCTCTAATCCATCTCTATTTCTCCAAAATCGAAGATGGATGATACATATTGAGAGGAAATTTTATAATTTATTCTTATTTTTTTCACTTTTTATACTTTTTGAAATTTTTTTTAGAGGGACCTATATCCTTTTTGATATTTGGTCCTCTCCATCTAAATATGGTCCTCCAAGAATAGAGGACCAAAAGTAAATATGGAGAACGAAATCTCGAAAAACAAAAATGCTAGGAACACAATACCAAACACAACACATACATGTGGGGTCCATATGAACTAATATGTGTGGACCCCACATGTACGCGAGAGGTTATGTTTGATGTTGTGTGTGTAGCACTTTTGCTCTAAAAAGGAGATGGATCCCCTAAAATTTTCTCAAAAAGTACAAAAAGTAAAGAAAAAAGAGTAAAATATTACAAAATCTTCTCTCAATATGTCTCTTTCATCCTCCATTTTGGAGAAATAAAGATGGGTTGAAGATGCTGGATAAAATAATCTATCTATATTATAAAATAGAGTGATTTTTGTCTAGGCATACAAACTTAGCGTCCTTTGAAACCGTCGAACCCCCCTTACATGTTGATCCTAGCTGTTTGATCAATAAATATTTCCTTATATAAAACCCTACTTAGGGAGACTTTTTCTAATATTTTAAAGAAATGTTTCCTTATATAAAACCCTACTTAGGGAGACTTTTTCTAATATTTTAAAGTTATGTATTGACCTGCCGTGGGGTAATTATACACTTTCCTTGTTAATCAATTACCTTTTATTTTTTTCCTCTTTTAAGTTGATTTCATTCGCTTAAAGAGTGTTGATAAGAACAAAAAATCATCAAATTAAATATGAGAGCTCATCTTACCAAAAAATGTGTTATTTTTAAATATTCTTTAATGTTGCCTTGAACTGATGTGTGTCATTGTTATTTTATGTAGTTGAGATTAGATAAACTCTGTTTAAGCATATTTGAAAACAATACTTCTAGGAGACATCAGTTTGGTTGGCAGGGCGGCCAACAATAGAGAAGGAGAATTCATTTAAACCGTGTTCAGAACGTGTTAAATCGTGCCTTAATTTAGACACGGACAATTACTAGTTTGGATACATTCTATGCAGCTATTAAATTACCAACCAATAACTGCACTTTCCTTTTCTTACGTTACCTTAATTAGTTTAGCATTTTAGTTTGTAGTCCGTGGAATCTCAATCTCTCTCTCTCTGAAATCTTATGTTTCTTTAGTACGCAAATAATCATCTCCAAAGTCAATATGGAAATCAAGTGTAATCTTACCAGATCAGATTTAATCACAAACAGTGCACATGCATTAATCAATCCCCCTTTTCCATGCATGCTTACTTTGCAATACTCTTGCATGCCCCAAACACTGCATCCATCAGTATATATAACACCATCGGTCAATGCATAAGAAATTAGAGCTCTCTCTTTCTCTTTCTGTTCTGTTTTCAGCCTGACAATTATAGAAGATCGATCGATCTACTTAATTGTGAAGCCGAAAATGGGCAAAAAATGCTCACATTGTAGGAATATTGGACATAACTCAAGGACATGCACCACTCACAAAGGAAGCCTTGTTAATGGGTTGAGGCTATTTGGGGTGCAACTAATTGACATGTCTTCTTCTTCTTTATCATCAACTGATTTTATTTCCATGAAAATGAAGAAGAGTTTGAGTATGGATTGGTTATTATCAGCTTCATCAACACCATCTTCTCCTTCTTCTTCCTCTTTTGCATCTAACTCGCAGGTTTCCACGAATGATAATTCAAACAAGATGCCTAATGGGTATCTCTCTGACAGCGTTGTTGGGCGAACTCTGGAGAGGAAGAAAGGTGAGATGCCGATTGGATTGACTTTGTCAAAGTTATTTTATGGCTTGCTACAGTACTATTGTTATAAAGTAGATGTTACTGCACTGATTTGGTGCTATTTAATTTTGGCGCAATCTCAAATTCAAGCACTTCGATTAAATCCATCTCATTTCTGAATGTGGCAGATTTGGTAAAGCCAAAGTTGCTACCAAATTTGACATCTTTGGCAGCAATTGTAACTCACTTGTGGACATAATCAGTGCTTTTGCTATAAAATTTTGCCGAATTATGACATTGGCAGCAATATATTAACAGGTGAACTTGCTCTTTTTTATGGCTTTCACCTTGACCCATGAGAATTTTTCAACCCTAAAGGAAATAAGCATATTAATGACTTTTCTGAACTTATTACTTGCTACTCAGTTGCAACATTCCAATACTAGTTCTATTGCTTAATTATTTCCTTTCCATTATTTTGAGTTGAAGCGCGCAATCCAAATTTTTTTTTTTTTTTTTGCGTGTGATGAAAATGGTAGACATATGATACTGCAGGTGTGCCATGGAGTGAAGAGGAGCACCTCATATTTTTGGCAGGGCTTGAGAAACTAGGCAAAGGCGACTGGAAAGGCATTTCCAGGAACTTTGTCACCACAAGAACTCCAACCCAAGTAGCCAGTCACGCCCAGAAATACTTTCTCAGGCAAAATTCTCTCTCGACGAGAAAAACCCGTCCCAGCCTCTTCGATTTGGTAACATATCCGTTTCCACAATATTGTTTTCATGAAACCAAAATCACAACTCTGAATTTTTTGTTTATCAAATCTGTCTATGATGTGGCAATGACATTACAAATATTGAAACCATGCATGCACGATGGGTGTTCTTGTTTGAAATGAAAAGAGAAATGACAAACTGAAATTTTGTTCAGAAAATTTATCAACGATGATGCGATAGTGATATTACTAAAACCATGATCATGAGGGTTCATTCTAGTTTCAAAACGAGAGGACCATTAATGAAAGGCGCATCATTTTGTAGGAAAACTCCTTTGAAATAATCTTTTTTTTTTTTGTTAAGTAAAAAAGATTTTATTAATCTTTAGAGAAGAAAACAAAGATTAAAAGGATCTTGGGCACACCGACAAAATGTTACCCGAGAACCAAAGTCAAAGGAAGGCAAGAAGCCAACCGCACCAAAAAACTTGAAACCTACCACCAAAACCAAAAATTGCCAAAAACACCCTAAGAAAAACCTGAAACCAACAGCCAAAAAAAATGAATCAAAACTCCAAGAAAAGAGAATCCCCTTCCTCGAAATCAAAAGCCGCCTCCAAGAGATCATCTACATCGAAATTATCGAGAGCACTGATTCTATCCGTTATTTCTTTTTCCTCCATCTCAATGAATTTCTTTAACAAAAAATTTCTCTCCCCTCTAACCTCGATGCCCAACGTGATATCTAAATTCAATGTTTTGTGAGCTTTCCGAAAAAGAGAGTTCCTCTTCCATATATCATCAAAAGATTAGTAAGAAGACGGAACCTTCTTTTTTTTCTAGGATTCAAGTTATCAACCTGAACCCTAAATTAGCAAAGAAGTTTCTTCTTTTTAATCTTTCTCTTCGACCTTCTCACTGTCATTTTCAATTTGTGAATAGCCTCAAGGGATGATCTTGTGATTCAAAGGCCAGGTGCCTTTAATCTTGATGGATCTCGTTTTAACAATTGTGTGGGCCAAGGGAGTAGCATTCATAGAGAAAGCAGAAAATTACCTTTGGTTCTAGAAAATTAAGACTTAATTTCCACTAAGGATAAATTCAATTTTTATTTATCTCTCATATGAAGATTACTCTTTTACCCTTCATTAAAACAACTATCCCCTCCCACTTCCATTGCACAACCACTTTCGGTCGGTGACCACCACCGCTTGGCAACTTTTTCGACGACTTTTTCTAGCAAAATTTCACTAATTCAAAAAATTATTGAAATTCACTACTTTTCAAATTTCACTACTTCTTAAATTTCATTGGTTTTCAAATTCACTATTCCTCAAATTTCACAAGTTAAACTAATAAACCTAAACATCAATATCATAGATATAAACTATCATCATCAATACGAAATTAGTGAATTTCACTAGAATTCAAAACAATGCTAGAATTTCACTAGGACTCAAAACACAAAATCTAACTAGTGAAATTCACTACTTCACTAAAAATTAGTGAATTTTTTTAGAACCATGGCTGTACTGAAAAGAAGCAGAGACGGAGAAGTGGAAGCACTGGCCATGGCCAATAGCCTCGTGCTCCTAATCTCACGAGTCGGCCCCGCCCCTAGCCGCGTCTTCCCCTGCAAGACGTGCAACCGGGAGTTCCCCTCGTTCCAAGCCCTCGGCGGCCACTGGGCCAACCACAAGAGCCCAGATGGACGGCGGCGGACGGAGACTTCCTCCAATCTCAGATGACGCCGGAGAAGCCGAAGGCGCACGACTGCTCTATCTGAGGGCTGGAGTTCGCAATAGGGCAGGCGGCGGCGGAGAGGGAGGCATCGGGGACGCGGGGACAGGGGGAGAAGTCGAGGTGAACAAGGGGATGGTGGAGTGGTGCGTAGAGAGGTAGATGGTTTTGGCGGGGGAGTGGTGCGCGGAGGCGGTGAGGTATTTTAGGTAGAGAAGTATGTGAGATCCTTACACGTACTTGTTGAAATGGGAAAATGACGTCGAGAACGTGTTTTGATAATTATACACTTTAAGAACATGCTAAAAATATTTATTAATGAAAAAAATGTCCTTAATAGATATTAATTTTCAAAATACGTCATTGACCATAATTTTCCTTTTTGAAATTTGGCCGGAGTTGGTGGGAATTTGGGTCCAAAATATGGACCGGACTGTAAATCTCCCGAAAAATCACCTTAGAAGGCCCAATATCTTCAAAACTATGGTCCAATGATTTAAGCCCAGGAGGGCCATGATATATAGAATTTTTTTTTGTTTTTGTTTTTGATACATCCTTAGAAATAATCTTGAAAGTATCATAACCAATCAGTAATTGATTTCCATACTCAGCTTTCATTTGCCGATTACACTCCTTTTTTTTTTTTTGAGGCTGTCGAACTCGACAGCACCATATAAACAAAGAACAAATATCACAAAAAAAACAAAAAACAAAATTAAATACTAGAAAGGCCGCTGTACTTCAATGTCAAACCCATCACTCTGCTTGTGAAGGTGGGCGGAGAATCGCCATTGGATCTGCGTCTTGATGCCTTCAACTTCGCCATTTGAGAACTCAAGAAACCGTTGCCCTAGCCAATCGAATTTAAGAGCCAGACCCCAGATCTAAAACTCCAAATCTGAGTCTCCGTAGCAAAAATAATGAGAAAAGTGGAAAATCTTTTCTTTTCTTCATAAGGGGAGAGTCTCTCAACCATCTCCCCACCATAGAGATGAGGAGAGGAGAGAGTTTGAAGCAGTAAAGCGACAGGAGAGGAGAGTAAGAAGGATAAAAAAAAAAAGTAGCAAAAAAAAGGATAGAAAGACAGGAAAGTAGTGTGGTTATAGGAGGAGAGTGTTAAGTACAATCGCTTCATTTTTTTCGTTTTTTCTAAGAAAATTGATTTTGGCATTCCACATTTAGCCATTGATACTTCATTTTTTGTCTCTCTTTTTTTTTGCATGAAATTACCAAAATACCTTTTAAAGTGGATGATCACTAACAAAATAAAAGGGTAATTTGATAATTTCACATAGGTAAGACGAAAAGTGGAGTGCCAATGGCTAAATATGAAGCGTCAAAATCACTTTCCTTCTTCCAATCCAAAGGCTACCATTAAGTCCACAGTCACCGCACAAGTCCATCGCACGCCTACATGGGGCCCTCTCTCAGTTTTGCTCCTACGAATTCAGAAAACATAACTACCGATATCTAATTGAGTTAATTTTTTTATAGGACCCCATAGAAAAATATTTTAAAATTTATGAATATTTTACTGTGTTTTTGTTGGGTCCGAAGTGGGCCCTATGTAGGCGTGTGGTGGACTTATGCAGTGACATCTTTGGAAGGCTACCTAGCTAGAACCTCCTCCTTTTTTTGCCATCACATTCTATCCATTGAGTTGTGTTATTCTAGCAGGTCACGAGCAAGGAAAAACTGGCCCCGCAGTCTCATGCATCTTCAATTTCTCTGGGCTTTTGGTAAAAGAAACAAGCTTGCAGGGCCACCTACCAACCTTCAATTCCTGTTTGGCAACATGGGTCATGTGAATCTGATCAGTACTATATTGCTAATTCCAGTTCAGCAAAGTCCTCTGTTCACAGTACTGTAGCACCTGATCTGGAGCTCACTCTTGCAGCCTCAAGGCCAATCATGAACCCGAGTCAATATTCATGTACTTTTGGTTTGAGTTATTAGGGTGTGTTTTTTTTGGAAAAACAATCTTCCAGAGCTCATGCTTATATACAGTAGTTAATTACATGCATACATAATGTGATGTGTGTAAACTTATTTTCAGTTTGTATCCACGAAATAATAAGATCTTTTGAATGATGAACCTCGTATATACATAAAATAAACGATTTCGATTATCAAAATAAGACTCATCATTGGCTCACCTCAACAATACCATCTAGGACCGACTCTATTCCTTATAGGTGTGATATTATTTGTATATTTTTAGTTTAGTAAATAAAAAGAGAATATGAGAGGATTGAAGGGAGGGAAAGTCTACAATACATGTACTGATTATGTCGTCGAGTTAAAATTGCTGCCAAAGATGTCATCTTTGGTGTCAAATTTTGTAAGAATTTTGGATTTACCAAATCTGCCGCATTCAGAAATGAGATGAATAGTCATTCAGTTGACTACTCCTTGCTGCCAATAGCAGCAGTGATGCTGTAGCAAGCCACACAAAAAACTTTAACAAGCCACACAAAAAACTTTAACAAAGCCAATCCAACATATCTCACCTTTCTTCCTCTTCCTAGTTCGGCCACTGACAGTCTGACACTGTTAGAGAGAGACCCGTCACGTATCTTGCTTGACTCATCAGCCATGGAAACCTGCGAATAATTAGATGCAAAAGAGCACTATAAAATTGTGCTGAATTCTGACATTGGCAGCAATATATTAACGGGTGAACTTGCTCTTTTTAATGGCTTTCAGATTGACCCATGACAACTTTTCAACAGCAAAGGAAATAAGCGTACTAATGATTTTTCTGAACTTATTACTGCTCAGTTGCGACAATATTCCAATACTTGTTCTGTTACTTAATTGTTTCCTTTGCATTATTTTGAGTTGAAACTATTAGAATCTAATTGCTTTGGTGATTAAAATGGTGGACATACAGGTGTGCCATGGAGTAAGGAGAGGAGCACCTAACATTTTTGGTAGGGCTTGAAAAACTAGGCAAAGGCCACTGGAAAGGCATTTCCAGGAACTTTGTCACCACGAGAACTCCAATCCAAGTAACCAGTCATGCCCAGAAATACTTTCTCAGGCAAAACTTTCCCTCGAAAACGAAAAGAACTCGTCCCAGCTTCTTCGATTTGGTAACAACCCTTTCCATAGTATTGTTTTCTTGAAACCAAAATCACAACTTGAGTTTTTTGTTTATGAAATCCATCTATGATGTGGCAATGACATTTCGAAAATTGAAACCATGCATGATAGGTGTTCTTGTTTGAAATGTAAAGACCATTGAAAACTGAATCATTATGCATGAAACCCCTTCATATATAATTTCTTTTGAAGGAGAAATGACAATCTGAATTTTTGTTTACAAAATTCATCTACGATGATGCGATATTGACATTATTAAAACCATGATCATTCTTGCTTGAAAACGAGAGGACCATTGACAACTACATCATTTTAAAGGAAAACTCCTTTCTTGGAAGTACAATAACCCGTCGGTAATTGATTTACACACTCAGCTTTAATTTTCCATTTGACTCTTTTTTGTGTGTGTATTTAGTCATGTGAATTTATAATGGCACCCGTTCATGTGGGAAAAAAGTAGCAAACGAAAGGATAAAAATGATGGGAGGAGGAGATATTCACACACAATAGTAAGCACATTTTTATTGATAAAATAGTCAAATGATTACAAAGCTTCATACTTCTCATGTCTCTCTTTTTTGCTCACTCAACTCCCACATTTTTACAACACAAATTACAAGCCTATTTATAGGCAGAACAATTAGAAAAACAAAGATGAGATAATCTCTCATTTATTTTGCAAATCCCAAAACATATCACGGAAGTTCCAAAGTCTGCAAGCCTGATAAGGAATAGTGTTCCTTGTTTTTCTTCTCCCAATCATCCACTTGCCCTTTAAAACTTATCCAACTCATCAATTCTAATCAAACTGACTTTTCAAAAAAAAAAAAGACAGGAAAAAAGTGTGGTAGTAGAGGAGAGGACTAAAATAGTCGTACATTTTCCGTTTTCTTCTTATCTAAAGGCCACCTAGCTAGAACCTCCTTTTGTACCCATCACAATCTATCAATTGAGTGAAGATTTAAAAATAAAATAAAATAAAATCCATCAATTGAGTTGTATTACTCTAGCAGGTCACAACTCACAAGGAAGGAAAAACTGGTCAATCTCATGAATCTTCAACTTCTTTGGGCTTTGGGCAAAAGACACAAGCTTGCTGAGCCACCCACCAAGCTTCAATTCCTGTTTGGCTACATGGATCATGTGAATCTCAGTCTATTGCCGATTCCAATTTAACAATGCAGCAGCACCTGACCTGGAGCTTACTCTTGCAACCCCAAGGCCAATGAACCTGAGTCAATCCGGGGAAAAAAAAACCCTGAGTCAATCATTTACTTTTGGTTTGAGCTATTAGGGTTGTCTGCAAAAACAATCTTCCAAACCCCTTTTCACTTTTGTCCCTATTCTACAACAACAATGGCATCCCATAAGAGAGAGAGAGATCCATTTACCTTCCCTTTTAACGTAACGCGTATGTACACTTATATTTAGTTTTTTTTTTTTTAACCCTCCACTTTTGTGTAGTTTGTATCCAAGAAAGAATAAGGTACTCTGAACGATGAGCATTGGTGTATTATAAAGAACTCAATCTTTATCAATATATAATTCACTTCTTCAATTGCAAACTTGTGTATTCCCTTCTTCAATTGCATTGGTTTCCATGATTTATTTAGTTCTACCAGATTCATCAAAGAATGCGGAAATCAGAAAGAATCAACTACCAAGTTCACAGAAGGCCATGGAATTTAAGCAAGAAGAAGAAATCGAACCAGAATTACAAGAGCAGACTTCCCTGTCAAATTGCCCTATTTTTACGAGAGGAGACTTCCCCACACCGCATTTTTATCTGTATAGCAGGCAACTTTATTTTGTGATGAGACTCTAGAGAGAGAGAGAGAGAGAGGAGGAGGTGTGTGAGAGAGAAATGCGAGTGTATGTGGTGGTTTTGAGATTTTGCGAACAAAATCGTGTTTGAGTTGTGTTGCGAAAACTGAAAACCAAAATCGTATTCGAGTTGTATTTGACTAACATGCGATTCAAACATGGACAGTTCTAAGATTTTAGCTCAACAGTAACAAAAATATACAGTTTTAATGACACAAAATTCTATACAGAATATAACATGGTAGTGAATGCGCGTAACAATTATACAGCATCAAAACTTCAAATGACTGCCATGTACACTTCACTTCTACGCGTTGAACATACTGAATAACAAAGAAAATCTCAGATATCAATCTGTATTAACATACAACAAGCTGAAGTTGTAGTTACATTTGAAACTGAAGTTATTTCACTGGAAGGTGAAGCTTCTATTTGTTAGTTGCTCTGTAAGTCAGATAACAGCCATCCTTTTTGCCATTTTTTAGGCTCCATTTGCTTGCTTTTCTCTCTTTGGGTTAGGCATGCGTAGCAGAAAATAGTGTGGGAGTTCTTCGTATAGCACAAAAAAGGGGATGATCAACTTGAGCTCTTTGGCACAGAAGGGACTTGGACCAGAGCAGAAGATACAAATCGGGCAAAACTGGGATTTTTTTCTACGAGTATACACAACAGTCATGAATCAAGAGGTCCCTTGGAAATTATGGATATCCGCTGCTTAGCTGTCTCCAAGCGGAGGTCGCCTTTGAGTCCAATCTGGAGTTCAGGGACATGTTAAGGATGTAGTTCAACCCCTTTTGCCAAAATCGAACAATCAAAGAGCAGATGTATAGATATCACCACATGATTACCTCATTCTGAGTGTCGGGGTTGAACCACCGTAGTAGCACCCCAAGACGAACCACAGCAGGGATTAGCTTGAAAAGCAATGGAGTAGTAACCTGCGCTAAGAAAATTAGAATAACCAAACTGCAACATAAACCATCATCTGATTCGTCGTCGCCTTGACATTTTTTGGTAAGTGCAAACAGTTAAATATGCACGTTGACCTTGCTACACTTATATCCATCAAGTCACTTTTATAACCTCACAACATAATTGATGTATGTGGCTTGGACAGTTAAAAGATTTCAACCTAAGAGAAAGGGAAGACGACTTTTTATTTATGAATAAAAAAGAAACTATCAACATGCCGAATGACAGAATTTCTCTTCTATGAGCAATGAAAATGATGCATTTAGACAAGAAACCAAGTTAAGAATAAATAAACGAAAACAAGATGTGGTGTAACTAATTAGCAAGATTGCATCGTACAATTCCCATTGAAAGGAAAGCGACTCAAATAAATTTAGGCAAAGAAACCAAGAGTAGCAACACATTGCACGCACTTAAGGAATGTACATGCCAATGATCACAGTGAATTTCATACCAGACTAAGAGCTGTTGTCCCAAGAAGCAGGAGGTACAGTTTCCCCTGGAGAAGGAAAAGTTTCATATCAATAAAAGCTTTAGTTACCACTTTCGTAGACTTCAGAATGGTGGTTATTAAATTATGGATTCAGATCCTCTCCGGTCCTCATTTTGAATTGAACTAACAGTCCCAATCCTGGCCGCTAATCTTGGCAATGAATGGTCAAAATATTTGATAAAAGACTATCAACAAGTCTAGACCACTAATCGTCAATATGGGCTGCAGATAGTTGAACTGTACGATCGAGTCCAAAATGAGGACAGGACAGGCTCCATTCCCGTTAAATTATCTGAGGATCTCATATAACAAATTCATTATGAGACTGTCCCAGTACACATGAACGGGAAACTTGTCTCGAAAAGATATGCTTTCCACCTTTTGCTTGCCGCGGGAGGGGATTGAAGAAGGTTTTACACATACCAGGATGGAAAATATGAGCAGAATAAATTGCAGTTGCTGGACTCACCTCAACTAGATGTAGATTAGAAGCACGACTGAGAAGAACAAAAGCGAATTCCCCAATTTGTGCCAAAGACATTCCAACCTGCAGAAGAGAAACCAAGGTACCTCAGTAACGACACAACCCCGGGGAAGGACAAAGATACAAAGTTGCCGTGTAATGTTTTACAAGAACTGAAGTCCTGTTGTTGTAGCCGAACCCCTTCACAACTACAGTTATTAGGATTGACTTCACGATGAACACTAATATAACTGATGCTAGTAAGATATCCACGTGGTTCCAGAGAAAATGGACATGGATCAGCATCCCAATACTAGCAAGAAAGAGGGCAGCAAATAAATTGCGAATGGGTTCAACCTGTGCAAACAACAACAAACAAAAACACTCCAGTCAGGTTACGAAGGACAACATAACTCGCATTACAGTTCATACATACACGGGAGTACTCTCAGTAATGGGGAAACATATTTCTTCAGGATCAACCATGGTAGATACATTGATGTGTATATAGAAGTCATATATATTGATCGTTAGCGACATCTAGAGAGAGAGCACTAAGGCAAGGCCAATGCTATAGAGTCATCCGTTGCTCTAACAGTTTCAACAGAATCAACAGAAAATGAACCACCCAACACAAAACTGCCAATAGTTTAACCCCGACAAGCAGAGTGGCATCAGTTTCACCAATTGCTTATCTAATAATAATAGCTAATCCTCCCCCGTTGTAGCTTCCCTGATATCTTCTTAATAAAAAAAACTAACATGGGCAACTTCCATGATCTCAATTGATAAACGGAATGAATGATGTTACTTAAAATAAAAGCAAGGATGAAACATTAATTACTTCCAAGAGCAAACTTTATATGAGAAGCCCTAAATGCTGTGTAATCTATGCTACATTAGTTGATTATGTACCGCATGCTCGGTCCTTTAATGTGAGCCAAAAATTCATCCCTGTTCCAACTTGCGAGTAAGTAATCTTATACAGCTCAATTTCTACATTCACTACGATACCAATTCCTCAAGGTTCTAGATGGTTTTTCATGTTTTTTAGGACACGTTTTGTTTTAACTACCGATTCCGATACAAGGGTATTCTTCCGTCATATGGTAAATGCCTGCAGGTTAGAATCTGCAGGCAGACACTTCAGGTAAGTAATGCAAAAAGTTGAGCAAGTTATCTTAGCTAACCATTTCTCTAAGCACTCTCAATGACTGCAGACCACATTGGCTATTAGCACTTTGTACATCTCTGTTAAAGTTTCTATTACCTTACAGTCAGTGGCTCATTTCAAGCCAGAAAGTGCAATATATCGTACTACAATTAAGACAAAGACAATCAGATAGTGTATTAAGTCTAGCGACAAGATGAGGTAAAAAAAAGGTGGAAGCTGAGCAATTAAAAAAAGCTATACTTGTTCAAGGGTATGCTGAGCAAGATCAGTTGTCGATATCATCACTCCAGCAGCAAAGGAACCCAGTTCTAAACTTAGTCCCAGCTTATCACTACACTGAAATAATTATCCCAAGAAATAAGATAGTGCTGATTGATATGCATCCAGGAATTCTAAAGCCCATAATACAACTCACGCAATCATATCCATAATCCCATAAAGAGGCAAAAACGCGTAGGAATATTGACATACGTCAACCAATAAACATATAATAAACTATCAAACTGCGTTGTTCCAACTTCCATGACAATTTTGCAGTTCAACCTCATGAAGCATGGATACTCCACAAAAAGCACCAAGTATCTGATACATCTTGGACCCAGATATGCACCCCCCATATAGCCCGCTACGTATCTGATAAGGCTATACATTCCGATACAGATATGAGCGATACAGCCCGATAAGTATCAGATACGCCAAAGATTCTCTATCTATTTTATTATTTTTCAATTCAGGAAACAGCTCAGATCAGTAAGGGATGCAAAAGGGATGCAATTTCAGAAGGTCATAGCTGGGGCAAACTAAATATATTGAGCCGATTTCTCGCGGGTACCCTTAAAAACATGTTTTAAACAAGTTGAATGGTTTGGATCATAAAAATATGACCCGGATGGCTCTAAACTATGAGGTCCGCATTTAAGGTCCTCATTAGAAGCTCACGGTATGTATGTGTGTGTATACAGTCCGGATCAGGGAAGGGATCCTTGATGGAGCATTTCGTGCGGATCTCGCATCTCACCCGTTGGATTGTGTTTTCAATGGTCCGGATCTGTTTATGGTCATAAACGATTTATGACCATTAACAGATCCAGATTATGAAAGCAAAGTCCAGATTATACACACACAGAGTCTGGATCCCATAAGGGATCCCGCACGGTGCTACCGTGCAGGACTCCCCTTTCCCGAGCCAATTTCGACGATCCGAGCCGCTCAAAATGATCATAACGTGATTTTAAGGATACCCGCGAGAAATCAGGAAAAAAAATGATCGGGAAGGGTTTGATCCGAACAGTTTTTTATTAAACGGTTCAGTAAAAAACTGCTCGGATGAAGCCCTTCCCGATCATTTTTTTTTGCTGATTTCTCGCGAATACCTTTGAAATCACGTTCTGCACACTTTTAGCGGTTCGAATCGTCGAAATTGGCTTGAGAAAAGCGAGTCCCGCACGGTAAGGCCGTAAGGGATCCCTTATGGGATCCAGACTATATATATATCGGGGTGGTTCCAGGGACATCTATAAAAACATCTCATAATTTCCGATCAAATTTAATGATCTGAGCCACTTAATATGATCAAAACGTGATTTTAAGGATACCCACGAGAAATCAGCAAAAAAAATGACCGGAAAGGGCTTGATTTGAGCAGTTTTTTACTAAACCGTTCAATAAAAAACTGTTTGGATGAAGCCCTACCCGGTTTTTTTTTTTTGCTGATTTCTCACGAGGACCCCTAAAATCATGTTTTGATCACATTGAACGACTCGGATTATCGAAATCTGATCGGGAAATGGGAGAAATGGGGCAGTCCACATTTTAACTAAAATGAGGACCTCATTTGATACGGATGGATATAGATATATATAAATATAAACCTTCCAGTGTAAATCAAATCGAAGAATAGATTAAAAACGAGAAGGAAATGGAGAGAAGAAAGTGATGAACATATAAATCTGTATACGACTAAGAGGAGTCGACGGGACCCTTGGTCATCTTTCTTCAAATTGAATTGTTCTTTGCTTCTGTTTGAGTCCATGGAGTCCATAGGTTCCCGGAGTGATGGGTTCTGAGAATTTACCCTTAAATCTTTTATTTACAATGATAGGTCTAATATGTGACAGAGTATATACATATACATACATATAGCCATTTGCGTCCCACATTTCCCACTTAGAACTTCCTATATTGTTAAAAGCCATTTGCTTGTGCACTAGGCATACCACAATATTATTAAGTAAATGACTGTACTTCTATTTTTGGTTTCTTATCCACGAATCACATAATACTACAAGTGGTACAAATAATATTTCACAAAAGTGTCCCAGCCCTATCCATATCCTACCTGAAAAGATTTTGGCATAAGCCTGCTGTATTTGTTCCTGTACCCATGTTCATGCTTCATAGTCCACCCTTACAACTATCCACGTTAACCTTTTTGGATGTTCAAAACTATTGTGCAACAGAATAACGAGTAGCTTGCATAACATGTCACGCTATACTTTGGCAAGATGTCAATTAAAAGTTTTGCACAAATAGCCTACTAAGAAATGAAGGCATTTAAATGAAATTATGAATGAGAAGGCATTCAATGCCTTTAGTAGTGCATCATCGAAGTGGGATATGTTTAATTACACAGCTTGTAGTTTAAATTCAGGTAACAATGACTCCCGCACTACCTCTACGCACCACCCTGCAGAAAAGCAGGGTCCTTGGGACTAAGTGGAAGGAAGCATTAAGTGCCTCTACCCAAACTCTAGGAATAGGGCAAAAGGGTGATTTCCCAGGTCAAGAGTGTCACGACTTGAGTGCTTTTGCTTATGCTGAGGCAGCAGTTCAATCTTCTTCCACCTAGTCCGGTTTACGTTCAGATCAAGTATTTCATACACCTGTCTGTGCTCCCATTATATAAGCTTTGTACAGGGATCAGTCAATAACAACCTAAACAAGAGGAATTTTTCCACTTCCAGGAGAACAAGGTAGGGATGAGGAGTGCTAGGCTGCTAAGAAACAACATGTGAGTAAGATGAGCAATAAGATGAGTATAGCTAAAATGAGAATGTTGAGATGGATATATGATAAGAATTCGTGAGATTTAGAATTGAAAATGAAAATCTTCGTAGAATGTAAGGGGTGACACCGATAGAAAATAAGATCCGAGAAATAGAGTAAGGCAGTTTGGACATGCCTATCATAGATCGATTTGGTTGTTGGGATGACTGTTATAGTTATGGTAGATGATAGCACTAACAAGAGGGGTAGACCAAAATTGACAATAGAGATGACAGCTTAAAAAATCTAGTTTGGATAACATGCAACACGATGCCCTCAATATAGCTCAAAGGAAAAGATGGATTCCTGTGGCTGACCACAATTGATTGGAACTTAAGGCTCATTTTGGTCTAGGAGAAAAAGGGAAAGGTTGCCCATAGATCAGGTGAGAGGACATCCAACTCGTTCCTCTCCTCTCTGACCCCTCTGATTGTCCTATTGACAAGGATCTCATCAACAGACAATTTTATCACCCCTGGCGCCATGACGTTGCGATCCTCATATTCGTCCCTCCCAACACAATTTATTGGCTCCTTTTGTACGAATACAGAGTATTCAAGGGTGCGTTTTTCTTTTTCTTCTAGTTTTACTTTTCCGGCGTCAGTCCGGTTGTCTTTCCGGTCTAGGTTCCTCTAGATTTGGGTTTCCCCCCAGGTCCGGCGGTTGGAGTGGTGGGCGTAATAAGGTAGTTAGGGTTTGGTGGGTGGTTGGAGTGAGGACTACAGTGGTCAACGGCTGTGTCGGTGGTGCTTCTTGGGGGTTTACGACAGTGGTAGCAGTGGCGCCGTTGTCGGGGGTGTTCCGGTAGCAGCTTGGGTCCAATTTGTTAGCTTGCGTTTGTCCTTGTTCTTGGTGTGCTTGGCTTCAACGACTCGATCCGACAGAGGAGGTGTGCAGATCTTCGGGAGCCATGGGTGAATCAACCAGCCAGTGTTTACTCCAGCAGGAGAGCTGTACTTTTCTTTAGTTGTTTCTTAGTTGTTGTTGCTTGTTTTTTCAAATTTCCGTTGTGCTTAATGTTACTACGGGATTGAGCTGGGGGTCTGTTGGGATTTTCTACTACTTAGACCTAGATTGGTTCCTAATCTAGGCGTTTCGTCGGTCTTGGTTCTACGGGGGGTGCCTGTGTTGAAGTCTTGGTAGTTTTGGTTCATTCTTGTATCATTTGATTCATTTGATGGAATTTGTATTGCCTTCAGGCTTTGATAAGATATGAAATTGACAGTTTCAAAGAAAAAAGTAATTGCGAATATCTACGTAGGAATTTCCTTTCTAGCAATCAGCTAGGGCAGATATTTTGTGTTTGCTTACTCTGGCTGTCAAAGCCCGGAAAGACATTCCCGCAATAGAGTGTAAAGTTCTGTTTAAGCCATGGACACTTGATGTAATGGAGGTGACCAAACACATTTACTATTAATGCTTCCTTTCCAAACCACTTTTTACTAATCAATGACGGAAAAGAAAAATGACAACAAGACCAGACAGAACACAGAATTCAGGAGACCAATTTTTCTACTAAGCATTGCAATTCAGATGAAATTTAAGCATGTCGATATTGATGCAAAGAGCTAGAGAGATATGGGGAAGTAAAACAAACCCAAGCTACAAGTAGGCAGAATGCGACTGATGCCAACTGATAGAGTTCATTGGTCTGCAATAATGGCATTTGATCAACAAACAAGTTAAAAGTACATAAGGTAATGATCATGAACATGTACAATAACAGCCACACAATGAACAATAACAACCACACAATGAGAGAGAGAGAGAGAGAGAGAGAGAGAGAGAGAGAGAGAGTGAGTTGACTAAAGGATATGCACACCTGTGATGATTTGGAAAGGTTTATCATCAGTTTAAGGAACCATGGTACGCAAGTACGCGATAGTATTGACAAAATAGCCAAAAACGCAATCAACACCACCAACCTTATGAAAAAAATAAAAACCTTGTCATAGCACAAATATATAACCAATAGGAATGCACTAAACCACAAATTTCTGATAGCAAAGTTTTCTTATATCAATTTACATGCATAAACATCAAACGGAAGAAGAATAACTGACATTGTATTTCACTTGGCTTTTAGCTGCATTCAGCGAACCATTAACCAGATAATTTTCCCAGTTGCACGAACACCACCAACACAGCAAAAGACAACTACATTATGTTAGATGCCATAGCTATATTTGTTCCACTTAACCTTTCCAATGTGCTCATTTAAGTTATCTTCTTAACTGTATTCTGATTCTCCTTAATAAACAGAAACTTTTTGTTCCCTCAAATTGGGTCAGAAACTTACAGGGTTGTCATTGTTAAGTTTATATCATTTTGACGGAGTAGAGTCTCAACCATTGAATCTCGTGGTGACATCCAGAGAGTTGGATAGGTTTTTATTTTTTTTTCCTTTTTTTTAACCTTCCATGCTGGGAATTTTGGTTGACATCCGCAAAAGTTAATAGTGGCACTAGAAAATTTGTAAGAAGTTATCTAAGCTTTGTAAAACGATAAAAAATATATGAAGAGCTTGTATCTCATCCTTCATGTGTAACTCATAGCAAACAACGGCACTAGGAAAGGTGTGAGAAGTCATCATAGCTTTGTAAAACTAGCAAAACTTTTGAATAGTTTGGATCTCATCTATCACGGTGGTCACACAAATGTAGTACATATAACTTGTGGTTTACAAAAGCTTGAGGTGCACAAAGGAGCCAAGGTCTCCTAGACCCTGAGGGCCCATTTGTTTGACCATATATGAGGCATATAACTTGTGGTTTACAAAAGCTTGAGCTGCACAAAGGAGCCAAGGTCTCCTAGACCCTGAGGGCCCATTTGTTTGACCAAATATGAGGCAACATATATTCACTGTGACAAAATACCTGGTGTTTGGTCAAAATATTTACGACCCTGATTAAACATTCCTCTGTTATATAATCCCACAAAGTATGGGATATTATGAGGTGTGGTATAGTCAATCTAAAACTATTAATCCAGAGGAATTATAATACCGGTCACTATTAGGTCTGTCAAATAAACAGGTCCTAATTATAAGACAACATAAAATGCAACCTGCACGAAGTAAGACGAATGTGCGATATCAAGTACAATCACATAGTTACAACTGAAAGCAAAGTGAAAGAACTTTTGACTTATCACTTGAGAGGAACACATCAATGTCCATGAAAAAAAAATTTATTTTTCAGCTCAACTAATAGTAGCCTTGAAATTTCTCAACAATCCAATAACTTTATAACTTTGCATCTATACATTCTACACCAAGAATTACGCATCAAAAATATCTATCCCAATTAGGTAGCCACGGGTTCCTGAATCAAGGTTAAAATATACTATTTAAAATTAATTGAGCAATACTATCTACCTAAATACCCTGGACTATGTTACATGGAATAGGTGTCTGATCCAGATATGCGTCCAAGCGCCAGATGCATCTAATTCGTGCTCCCAAGGATGTGTAGATAGCGCAAAATATTCATATTGATAAAATGTGATATACAATATGAGAGTTGTATGTGCAAAAAATGGAAAACTCCTAGACATCTTTGCTAGATGATTGTAATATACACATTTTAAGACAATTCTCTTACTTGTGTCTCAATAAAAAGACAAAACATCATGTAACAATTGGATTAGTTTATTTTAAAAAAAGGTTCAAGGCCCTTTCGTCAAGCCCTGATGAGACTTGGGCTATTCTTGGGCCCTAGGCACACCTTTAACTACTACAATTGAGCATTGGTTTACTTCAACTTAGTCTAAGGTTTCATAGTGCCGATTTTTGCGTGTTTGGAGATCCTCCATCTTAAGTGGGGACAAAATCATGATATACAGCATTTTCTCTAACTTTTTATACATGCAAAACGATGCCTCGTGTAAAAGCCTCAAACACAAAGCTGAAGGCGTCGAGGATTTTCAACTCAAAAAGATATATTCCATTATAATTATTTAGTCACTGTTCAATGTAAGGCTCACATGCACTATACAAAAGAGATGTAATCAGAATGCGTCCATATTGGTCTCCACAAAATGCACATAATGACACTGCACATGAATTGGATGCATGAAAGGTAGGATTCGTAAGAATTCAAAGAAACAAAGAGAAAATGGTTTTGTAAATAGGAGATTCCACGAGTTACAAACTTACGATTTTGTCATGGACATTATTCCTTGTAGGACACCCGAGGTTCCACCCAGAACAGGAAGCAAGGCAAACAGCAAACCCACAGCACAATCCTACTAGGCATTTCAAAACTCAGCCCGTGACCTCCAAAATATTTAGATAAAATGTAGCAATAGTACTAGCATTATAAAAAAGGTAAGACAACGAAAACCACTTCCAAACAAACAATGCAGCCAATGAGCTGTAGCTATATTGAAATCTGATCACATCCCCCTGAGCTCAAACCTCTTTAACAATGTACCCATTATGGATGACAAGATATATGAAGAAGGGATGCCAACGAAAGGAACATGAATAAAGAACATACCTGCAAAATAAGGATTCCTATGGTAACTTGGCCATGAAGGGAATTTGTGCTGTTCTTCTCCATCAAATATTTTAACACCTACAGCCCAACATGATGTATCATCCATGAGTGTTATGAAGTAATTATATAAGAATAAGAGGGGAGGCCACCCTAGTGACAGATCCTGATAAAGAGTTACCACTGCTGTTGAGGACATTGAAAGAAATACACCAACAAATATCCCCTCAGTTAGTTTACCACCGCATAACTGCAAGTAGCATCCAGTTGTTAACATCAGAAGACTCACAACTGCAGCACTGAGGGTCAGAATGATCATACGACGGACGAAAACAATGCAATCGCAAAACTTGCTAGGGTTTTTATCTGTTTATTCTGTCACAGAAACTGCATAAATAGCATTACCACCCCATGCATGAACTGATAGAGGGTAGACTAACAAAGAATACAAAGACTATTGCAATATAAAAGCATCTCCAGTCTCACCATTTTTATTTTGGCATCTTGCTGCTATTACGATATCAAAACATATGGTACCATTGTCACCATATCATCTATAACTGCCATTGAAGTAATAATGCAAGATACAAGAATGCCCGCTACACCAAGATACGCCACGATGCCACATGATTAATAGCTCAAAAGGTGTGGAATCCAAGAGCCCAAAATATACAAATAACCGTGAAAAGTTAAAGTAGATGGTACAATGCAAAGTAAGGCTCTTAGTAATATCTAATACTTCGTATTCATCTTTTGGTACCTCGATTTCATATGGTTCCTGTTAGTCAATTGACATACTAGTTGCTCTACTCAAATAACTATTCCTAAGAAAAAAATCATATTGTGGAACCAAGTGGTAGCCCACCCATTTAAGGGGATCTATGCAACATGATGAACTTGGCAATTAAGTTTTTCTGCTAGATTAGAAGACTTACGGCGGCTATAATTCCACATAAGAACATGAATAGGACAATTTGGAGAAAACCTCCCAGAACAGCAACCGCTCGAACAACTCGAATCTAGCAAAAACTAAGATATCAAAATATGAAAACTAATCTGACGCTTGGATATTTCTCAATGTAAGTATGAGGAGGCAACTCACCTTCGCTGTGGAAAACTCCAATCCCAAAGCAAAAAGAAGAAAAATTACGCCAAACTGAGCCACTGTCTCTACCTACATCGAAAGTATTGTAAAGAAAGGGCCATGCAAAATTGCAAATTAAACGCAGATTGTAACAAGGATAGAATGGGAATGAGGCAGAGCGCACAATCCAGCATAGTTTCAACACTTCAAGGTACTCTTAGCCGTAATGATGATATAATTTTAAGGGGAAAAAAGTAAAGATGAATGACACAATATTAGTAAAATACACGAGTCCAAAATTCGATTTCTTTAACCAACTATGTTAAGTGATTACTAAGTATGTAAAATGACAGAGGACCAAGAGTAGTACACCAAGCGTTTGATGTAATTATTTAGATAGCACTTCATTGAAATTAGATTAAATTTCTAAATTTATTAGGAAAAAGACATTCAGATTGCTGTATATAGTGCCGGCATGAAAGTAAGCCAAGTTCTGGAGTATACATGTTTTGAAATGTAAATGGTTAGGCTTTTGATAAGTAATAGTATCATCACGTAAACTTCAAATAGGGCTCATTTGTTTGACGGGACTAATAGTGAGGGGAGATACAATCCCACCGGCTTAATAGTGAGGGATTAATAATACCATATCCCCATGGTGTTGTATATCCCACACTTTGTAGGATTATATGTCCGAGGCATGTTTAATTTGGGTTGTAAATATTATAACCAAACACCAGATATTTGGTCACCTTGGAGATATACTCCAACACGATGATACATATCCAGTAAAACAAACAGGCCCACAAGGAATGGCAAAAATTGTGGATGTGGAGGTTACATGACATGGCCATTGGATAGGAGATTTCGTAGAAAACAATTTGATAGAGAACATGAAACATCTTAGCCATGGAGAAAAGCTACATACTTGCACCATTTCACTCACAAAGTCCAGCCCTCCAGGTCCTACAAGAGATCCCGCTAGCAGGTATCCAGTAATAACCTGTGATGTTATAAAGGAAAACGGTAATAAAAAAATCCCGAGATTCAGTATGGAAACGTGGAATAGATTCAACTAGAGTAAGAAATATCAGACCGGTTGTCCAGCACAAGCAAATGCTATGCCACCACCGGTTGCAGACACGATGACAACAACCAGATCTGATATCAATCTATGGAAACCATGAATCAAGGAGTTGGGTAAGTACAAGAGTTGCCTAAGGAAAATCATTTTCAATATAAACCATGTCAACTTGGCAAGTTACCTCAAGTCTAATTGGAGCACTGGATATTTTGATTTGAAGTTAGATATGATAAAAACATTGTCCTGAAAATACATCTCACCTGTTATAACACAAAAGTAATGGAATATGTACTAAGCTAGCACCCAATGATCCAATCTAACCTTGCGATCTATCAATGTAGGGGTCTCTTCCGCTCTGTTTTCATTATCCAGATTGAATACATGATGAAGTTGAAAGGACCTAAAATAATGACCCAAAATAATGACCCGATTAAGTCAGGAAGCAAAGCTTTTGAAAAACAATCAAAAAATGGATAAAGAGAAAGCTCCTTATCCTAACAAAAAATCAAATCATTAATATAATTCCATAGATTAATGTGATAGAAGCATATACTTGTCCTCTTTCGTGTCATTTTTCTTGGTCTTTACTCTAGCTACGGTTTCCAAAACTGCCTGATAACCAGAAACAAGTAAAGATGATCTACTCAGAAAGAAGCTTGAAGATAGAAATCTTTTTCAAATGAAACCAAGAGGAGAAAACCAAAAATTATTTGTAAGGCAAGCTATTGACAAAACAAAAAACAATGATTTGGAGTGAAAACTCCCAGAAGAGAGAGATGCAATGTCATAGTATGAGTGAGAAGTGAGACAATCCATGCTAACGTGATTGACCAAGTGTTTAAAAAAAAATGTATGTGATATTCATCTTCCTCTTACCAAGGACTTCCGATTGAAGTCTAAAGATCTTGTCATCAATCAGTGACAAATAAATCACATCGGCACTGAATATATGGACAGTGTATTCATTCCCCACTAAGAATGCACACTATAGTTGTGGAAATACTGAATTTAAGAAGCTAAAAAACATGGTATCACCAACCTGTTGTTCCGCAACACTATTGTTGAAGCCGCCGGTATCATTTACTGCCAAATTAGAAAAGATCCCAAAAGCTTAGGAATATAATTAATGCTTACAACCATCTTTCCAGGAGTAAGATAATTACAAGCATGGTAGCTCAAAACTACAAAATGTGAAAAGCCAACAGTTGCAGAGCTTCTATATCGCATGCATTCAAAATCAAAGCACAAATCGGCGCACATCAATGCAAGCTATTGACAAGAATTCTAACCACAGACATCACTAAGAAAATCAGACACAAGAAAATAACAACCCAATACAAGAATGGAAAAGAGAGAGCAGAGGCTGGCGAAACTATGAAAGATTTGATTTCCTAAAACTGCCCAGACTAATTTCCCCATTAGAAGATCACAGACTGAGCAAAATCAACAATATCCAGTTGGATAACTCAAGATTCCCAAGGTTTTGCCTTGTTACAGACATAATGGAAACCAGTGTGAGCCGTGGATGTTCTCAAATACACAATTGGGAAACCATGTAAAAATCTCCGTGTCTTGCATTCTTGTTTTCTATTCTTGATTATTCTATGCGTGTAGTGTGTCTATTGGTTTGGCCGATTTCTCAGCAATTCTTTCCAGAGCAGAAAGAATGCACAATCCAAGAATATAGTATTTCATCTCTATAATCTTTTATACGGTCATAGGACTATCAAGCAACCAAACAGAGATAGGAAAAACCCCAACCCCAAAGATCGATCAAACGAAGCATAGAAAAATCCCACAACTCAGTTTAACTGCTAATCTCCAGTAAATAAGGATACTCAAGTTTTTCCCTGGTTACTAACCAAGATTTCAGTTCATCGTAATTCACATAATTCTCTTTGAGCGTGGCAAAACAACGAACGATTACACAAGCTAGCCGGACACCAGTTATAAATTTTAAAAAAAAATTTAAAAAAAACGAAGGATATTCTAAGCAACCAAAAACAGAGAGTTGAAAGTTAGATTAGAAAAACAAGAAGAAAAAAAATCCCGAAGAAATTGCAGTAGGAAGTAAGGCACGGATCTAAGGACCTCCGGTCTGATCATTTTCAGTGAACTCCTTTTCCAGGGCTCGATCGATGATGTCAGCGAAGGTATCTTCTTTCAAGAAAGACCGAGAGGCATTGTCAGAACCACTAGTCGACTCAACAGCGGTGGAATTGGAAACGACGTCGGACTGATCGGAGAGTGCCGCGGCGGTGGCGAGGGAGGGGGAAGGGAGCAAGGCCAGAGAGAGAAACAGGAGGAGAGAGAAGAGCAAGAAGAAGGAGGCGGCGCAGACGACGGAGAGGCGGGAGAAGGAACTCCGCCTCATTGCGGCGGTTGAAGATGGTTAGGGGGTTTTGTCGGTGTGCTGGGAGCGTCGCTGTTGCAGAAACAGTTGGAGAGAGAGAGAGAATCAGAGAGGTGAATTGGATTGTAGTGAGAGAATCAGAGAAAGACGGGAGAGAGAGAGAGAGAGAGAGAGTGTGTGGGCGTACACTACCCAAGGTTACCGGAGAGAAGAGGGAGAAAGTGGAGTTGGTTAAAATTAGCCGTCATCTACTAGATTGTCAAGGAAATTACTATCTGGTGAAGTTGGTATTTCCGCTGCACTAAAATAGACTAAAGTCGAGCAGTCAAGTTTGTCAAGTTGGTATTTTTGTATAAATTGGTATTTTCGCTACACTAAAATAGATTAGAGTTGAGAAGTCAAGTTTGTCAAGTTGATATTTTTATCTGTCTCCCCAGTGGAAGCATGAGTTTGAGCCCCAAAAGGAATATTTCTACATATTATTTTTTTATTTTCTTACAATAAATTAAAGTTTTAAAAAGTATGATTTAAATTAGGACGGAGAGAATATGATTTTTACACAAGTATTTTTTTAAAAATATTCAAAGAAAGCTCAAAAAGTAAAGTCAACTTTTTAAGTGTTTTGAATATTTATCAAAATATTTATATAAAAATTATTATTTTTAATTTTTTCGATTTCTCTTATCGTGAGCAACCAATAATATATACATACGGAGTAGAAATTTGGTGCTTTTTGGTTACCGAAACGAGACCTAAAAAATGTCACTCAATGTCAAGGGGCCAACCGGTCCATTGTCTGCATAATTAGTCATGTCAGAGTCAGATATAAATGGGAAAAGAGTGGAAAACTTTTTTTTATTGAATGGATGTCTATGGCATATCAAACACGGATTATGTAAAGCTTTTGGGGGGAGAATTACGCTCTAACCTCTCTCAAGTTGGTGGAGTAACCTCTCTCAAGTTGGTGGAGTAGCACTCTCTCGTAAAAACAGTGATAGAGAAGGTTTTTTTCAAGCTTTTCGCGGATCTGTCCAAATTTTGGAAACAATTTGAAGAAATGTTCATGTTTTGAAATATTTTCTAAAAATGGTCCATCGCGTATTACCAAAAGTCTCTGATCCCTGTCGGCTCCACCCTTCCCACCCTCTCCGACCTCCCCCCTCCAGCGATGACCTCCAAACCATCACTGTCTTCGACCTCACCAATTCCAAGAAAAACCATCCTCTTCGCCATCTCGGGCGCCTTCACTCCCACCTGCTCCCTCAAATACCTCCCCTCCTTCATTGAAAAGGCGGCCACGTTAAAAGTCGAAGGCGTGGACACCATCTATTTTAATATATCTATCTATTTTAATATATAAAGGGGAGCACCACTTTGGTATCTCCCTGTTATGTATTTTCCTTTTTCAAAAATATCCTCTTAAGCAAAAAAAACACATAAAATAAAACAGTTAATTGTGAGGATATTTTAGAGATTTAAGCACAAAAAAAATATTTCACCTAAAACAGTCTTTACGCTTCCCCGAACTGTCTACCCACATTCCCCTCAAAATTGTCAGACTACACATACAGCCGTCACTATTTAACTCTGTCATCTTCCTCTGTCTCAGTTCCACAATCAAAAGAAGAAATTTTGAAGAAAAAACACAGTGCTAAACAATGGATTCTTCCTCTCTTGCTTATAAGAAGACAAAAGAACATATTGCTTTCACATGGTTTGCTACTGCTAGGTAGTCCCCTTTCTCATTTTTTTTTCTTTTCTTCATTTGTACATTTCATTGCTTTTTTGTTGGTAGGGAAAAAAAGAAATACCCAATAACTTGATTTTAACCATTTTTTAAAATAAAAACAATCGCAATTTAGTGATGATGCAATTGATTGAATCACATGCAAATGAAGATGAGTAGGTTTGTCAAAACTTTTATATACACTAGAGGCAAGGGCACACGCAATGCGTGTGCACGCTGCTACGCACACAAGTCTAATTTTAACAAAATTTGATCAAATAAAAAATACGTGGGCTATTGTCAAAATTCGACTTGCACACGTATCACGTGTGCCCAAGCCTCTACTTTGTTATGAAGGCGTGGAAGAAGGATATAGGTATCGGCGACGAGGTGATGCTGCTAAGCGACGGGAACGGGGATTTCACGAGGGTGATCCAGAGTGAGATGGACCTGAGCGATAAGTCGATCGGGCTGGGGGTGATGTCGAGGAGGTACACGATGCTGGTGGAGGATGGGCTGGTGAAGGTGTTCACGTTTAGTGGGGCCGAGGATTAAAGGGAAAGTGAAAGAAAAAAAAGAAAGTTAAAATTTTTCCCCCCAATTGTTTGGATCGGAGAGAAAGTAAAAGAATTTATTTTTTGTGAATAGTAGAATCTCTCTAATTTTCCTCTCATTTTCTTTTCCTCATTTTCCATTACTTTCCCTAAAAACCAAACAAAGCCTTCAGGTTTCTGCTGTAATTGTCCACGTATAGCTAATCTCCACGATGCGAGTTACCTTTTCTTTTTTCCCTTGCCACAACGCATCTCAAGATGCGCGTTGTATTTTTTTTTTCTTTCCCTTCCAAAGATGCGTTCTCGAAATGCGTTGCTTGCTTATATGGATTTTATTGCCACGCAAGCTTCGTAAATTGACATCACACATTTTGATAATGTGCGATGAACTATTTTTACAAAATGTTTCAAACCATAGACATTTCTCCAATTCGTTTCCAAAATTTGGACACATCGGCAAAAAACTCCGACTTTTTCCTTCTTCTAAACCGAAACCCCATAGTAGAGGAACCGATAAGAGGGTGGACTAGATCTGCACCTAGTTGAAACTGGTTCCCGCCGCAGGCTGAAGGATCACCATTGGATCTATTGCAGATACCGACATCATTGCCGTTGGAAGGCTAAAAAAACTGTCGTCAAAGACCTCAAGGCTGATTAGATCCAAGAGCCAAAATCCAAAGCTGGTTCCCCAAATCCGTTGGCAAGGCCGATCAGATCCAAGAGCCAAAACCAAAAGTTGGTTCCCCAAATTTGGGTCTCCCGAGTCCAAAAATGACGGCGAGAGGAGAGATATGGTTTCCACTCATATTTTATCCATTTCTCATATAAGAAAAAACATTTTACTCTAAGAAACAAAAAACATATTATTGAGACATGATTTATGCAAAATCTGCAACTAGTTTCACTTGTACAATTGTTTACAACCAGGGGAAAAGGGGAAAATAGGAACGGTGATAGTTATTCCCTCATTCAGCCGACACCCCTAGGTTTCCGGCAACTATATATACTATCGACTTGTTCACACATATTGGTATTATGTACATACTTCATTTGCTTTTACATTTCGCTGCACACTGCTATAAACATTCTATATAGTGATCAACTAACATAACATCATCTGAGACAAACCAATTTGAAACCAGACCCAAAGACCTAGATCTCCTCAATTTACCATCAAGCTCCGCTAAACTTTTCCTGAAGAACCCACCACATCTATCAGGCCTTTCTTTGAAAGATTTTCGATGGAGTCTGCTATTACTCTAGCGCTGGATTTCATATAACCACCTGAAATGCAGATAGTTAAGTAGGGTGTTCCATACTAACACCATAAGAGGATGAAAAGGAAGACTGGAGTTTCGCCAAGGCAGTATATGAAGTTCATGGACCTGAAGTGAGCATGACAAGAGGTATGTTCCTCTCACGGGCAAATCTGAAAACCTTCTCGTCTCTCCTTGTTATCCCATCAGGACTTATCTGCACAGACAAGCCATTAAAGACTCCAGACATTATTGTGTAATTTCCCAAGAACAACAGCGAAACCAATCTTCTGCAAAGGTATATTTAGCTTTCCCAATGATGGTGTGTAACAGCTCAATCTTTTCAATGATGGTAATTTGGTAAAGATAAATCATCTCTGGCATTACAAGAGTTAAGCATCAATGCTGTAAGTTTCGCTAGACCTCTTTCCCATCCCTTCTAACCGTTGCACAGAATTTCTAATAAACCAATTCTGGTTATCTGGCCAACCATGTTGAGCATTTAGGCATAGAAACCGATGGAAAGTACAGAACAGAGAAATACAATGAGATATGCAAGTAACTCTCTTGCTATCGCTTTCACCAGTAGTGCATGTCCATAAAGTTCAAGTTTTAACTTCTTCCGTTTAAAGCAAATAGGAAAGAGACAAGATGGCAAAAAACTAGCAACAATTATGCGCTTTGCTTGTGATCCCATTTTCCAAAGCCCTAATGTATACGCTGTGACATACCTAGGACTTGAAAAAGAAAAAGAAAAAGCAACAGTATCCAACTGAACTCTCAACACGGCTCAAACAACTGAAATACAAGATTTCTGTGGCTGGAAAAAAGAAAGTAAGCAGCCATCCACTTAGAGATTCAATGTGTCATCAGAGGTTTGTCATTGCCATGATAGCTGCATAGATCATGCAATGGGATGTGCAAAGAGTTTTCTCCTGGATTCCTCATACACAGTCAAAACATCTCTCCTCCTCCCAAATTCAACCACTTTTTCTAGCCATAATGGGACCTATTTCTTCTAATCTCTCTCTCTCACTATGTAACACAGTGTACAGAAACAATAACCTATACCTATTGAACCAATTATGGAATGGTTACTTTACTGCACCTGCAATTTATTTTGTAATTCAATTATTACGATTATTCATTATTTAGTTACAGGGTGTCAAAATGCAATGGCTGTTGCAACTTCTAAGATCATACCAGTAGCATGTAAAGCTCATTTAACAAAAATAAAAATAACATCCAACTGTCTGAACAAATAAGAGAACGTAAAAGTAGAAAGAGCAAGGGCATTGCAACCGAAATTACCTTCAACCTGCCCAATGGGTCTCCATCTAGAATATCAGTGCCAGCATTGTACACCACCAGCTCAGGATCAAATTTATGCCCTGCAACCTTAAAAATAGTCACAATATCCTTAGTAACACTTTCAACAGAAATACATATTATCGATGAAAGCTTCCAAATCATAGGCTCTTAACTCCCTTAATTCCTCGGTACAAGGTATGGAAAGTACAAGCTCTCAATGTTTCCCATGAAATATATCAACAATCCAAAGGAGAGATTGTATGTGCATATTGTCTTTGTTAATCAAAAGCTTAAGCTTTAAGAAAATGGGCTCAACATGTATATGAACCTATTCCACACCCTTCCTCATGTGCAACCCCGTCTTGGACGTGGAGATGCAATCATGCAAACAACATAGCATAGAGTGAAACAAAATGCAATGGGGAGAAGCATAATACAAGCAGGGACAAATGCAAATGCAGAGACTGGAACCCAAGACCTCCCATGACGAAGGCTCTAATACCATGTTATCAAAGCCTACACTTTTATGAAATGGGACCAACATTGTCAATGGTTTCTTCTCTCCTCTTACGTGTTCCTATTTGTCCTTTTCCCTTTCAAATCTGTACCTATTTGTCCTTTTCTCTTTCACATCTTTCTGTGATAAGCTAGTCGAACCTACCAAATATTGTACACATTGTCCAAAAGGAAAAAAATAAAAACTCATTCATATGTGCACTTAGTTTTTGCTCGTCTACTTCCATTTTTGTTTTCTTTTACCTATTTTGTTGTAAATTGTGATCAGCCAGTCACTATCCACCAAAATCTCTCTCTCTCTCTCTCTCTCTCTCTCTCTCTCCACACACACACACACACATCAAATCACGAATTTTTTAAGAAGAGACAACTTTCATTTGTACCATAAAAGGATCATGTATCAAGAGAGACTGAAAATTAAGGAAACTAGGTCGACAAGTAAGGAAATTGGATAGACAAAACAAAGGAAGCACACTGCTGTAGTTCTTGTAAGCTCCTAGAATTAAAAGTTGGTTTCTGACCAGTTGAGCATGCACAAGCTATTGTCGAACCCAGAATCATTGCTTAGAAAAAGGCCCAAAGTCCAACATACACACAATACTGGATACAATACGAAAAACATCCAACTGTGGAGCACTATAGAAACATTATAAGTCACTCTGCTTCCAGATGTAACGAAAAAGACATGCTAAAACCAGTTCAAGTTACTGATGTCGAAGAATTCCTTGTGGAGGTATTCTCAAGGACAATTTCCAGAAAAGTTGCATCAATCAAGAAAAAATGGCAAGGTCAAGCAACTGGTCATCTTGTCATCAGTGCTTACCTTCAGTGCTTCATCTAATTTTGCCAAGTATTCATCTGTTGCAGTGCCACTCTGTTGAACATAAACACAACGTATGGAAGATGGTATGTTAAGAACAAAAACAAGGAATCTAAACGTCAATGGCATGGCTCACCACTACTTCAACCTTCTGACTAATGTATCCCCTTGCCTCATAATCCTACATCAAACAAAAGCAATAAATGAGAGAGAATACCTAACACTAAAATTTTCATGTTGTTCAGGAGTCTCAATGGACTAGTTAGTCTTCATATTCCAAAAAAAAAAAAAAAAAAACCATGCAAACAGATGGCCGCTTGACGCCAAAGATACAGCTTTTCAAAAGAAGACAACTTACAAACGGATAAATTTCAGGATTGTACATATCCAGAATGTAAACTCTTCCTGTCAGACGATCAAAAAAGAAAAACTCTTCCTGTCAGTATCCACAAAGATCAATTAACATGTGATATCACAGTAACTGTCAATAAGGCTGCCATGATTATAGGTGCAAAATCATACTGTCATCAGAAAAATCTTTTTCATGGCCATTTCCTTGATGAGCATCAAGATCAATTATCATCACCCTGCAGACAGATGATTTGCAGTTAATGATGACAATAAAGTCATCGTAATTGACAGTTTCAACGTCTCAGCTTGTAAATGCACAGCCGTAACGATATAAGTTCCAAGTGTCAGTACCTCGTAATATGTAACCGGACAAATGCATAGTGGATACAGAGAGATATATCTGCATAAACACAGAACCCCCCTCCCTTATCTCCAGAACAGTGATGGAACCCACCACCAACATTGATAGCCCAACCTCTCTCTTTCGCAAGCTTTGCTGCCAAGATGCTTCCTCCGACCTACAGTTGAATTAGGTCAGTGTCAGCCAACCCTCACATAAAAAGACTGAGAGATCACAGAAATACAAATTTCACCTGCTTGCGGAAGGGGTGAAGTACTTTCTGCTGAACAAGACAATTTGGCAACAGAGCTACTGGAGGGACCTGAATATCATACCTCAGAATCTTAAGAACATCAGTAGAACACAACCATCAGCTGAAACTATAAACTCATTAAGTTAGACTTGCTTGTTTTCTGGTTATCACTAAATGAGATCGTTCAAATGCTCCTTGACATAAGAACTGCAGAAGGCATCTATGATAGTTTTGGCAATAAGGCACATTTGGAAAAAGCAGATGATAGACTACAAGGAATTCCATAAAAAGAACATACAAAATAAGAGATTAAAAGACACTGGAATGAAAGAGTACCTCAACTATGATGGAGACGGTCAAACTGCTTTTTAGGCTATTCAAGTATGACTCTGAGTGCACCTGGCACAATTACCAAAATTGTTAGGCAGAAAGGTAAACTTAATCGATTGGATAATACCAGGAAGACAGCAACTATGAACTTGTTGCCTCCCCAATTCTTCCTCTGCAATACATAAAGATTGGATCGATAAAATGAGGGGAGAAGTGACCAGAAAAAAACTCACAAACAAAAAAGAAATGCCTACTAGTTTTGGGCACTAGGCAACATCTAGATGTCCACCATAAAATACATGATGTAGGAAAAATGAACTTTAACTTTGCAATTATCAAAGAATAAACAAACAAGTGTGGTCATTAAAATCCTGAAGCTACTTAATGAATTTCAATGCGTTAACTGGTACGAGACCTCCACAGCTACAGCCAAAAATCAGTTGAGTGCATTGCCACTGTTGTCTATTTAAACCCTCCATTACTCTTTGCATGAGCGAAATATATATCCCCCATCCCACCCACACACAGAGAGATATGACTTTGTAGCTAGCATTAACTTTGCTCGATGCTGAACCCCATAAAAATTGTATTAAAGATTGCATCAACTTTCCATCACTATATGGCAAAAATCCCAATTCTAAATGAGCAAGAGTTCTGATGACATGCAGCAGGTACCACTAGAAGATCTTCCTTTGTAGCTTCTTGAGGCTCAACTATGCATTTGTTGTCCAGAACACCACCCGCGATCAGGAACCGGCAGATGCGACCCCACTTCGAAGAATCAAATGGGTGCCTACAAAAAAAAAAAAAAAAACAGTGGTTAAGCAGTAAAAAGAGATCATTATCCAAATTCACATTCTCTGCAACTTCAAGACCAAAAACCAGTTGAGATCACAACTTCAATGCCATGGCCAATGAATATCTTTGTGAAAAAATGATTTTAAATAGACTGCAAAGTAATGTGATTCAGGATTCTTTCCCCATCGGAAGAAAAAAAATTTGGAGGTAAATAAATTTCAAAAACAAAAATTTGATTACTACGGTTTCTTACTCTGACAAATAATGTAAAAACATGTCAGTTGTTGTTTATAGCACAACAAAATTTGTGCTGCAAGTAAAAGACCAGTTACAGGAACTTAATCCCATGAACCAATACCAAAATCAAGTGTCATTTTCTTGAAGTAAGGAGATACATTTATCTTTTTCCCATAAGGCAAGGAAATCTTTCAAAGCAAAACACTTAATAACCACTCATTGATGCTTTATAACATTAAATTGCAGCTGATGAAACTGTGCAGTGAGTGAGAAGCAAGTCATGGTAATCCATGAATGGCACAATTCTAAAATCAAGCGAACATCGCTCTAGTAAAATAGCACGTTTAAAATCCTCGCTTCCCTCAACCATATATATAGGCAAGGAATTGATATGAAATGCCAAGGTACTCAAATTCTTATTAAAGTTTCAACTTTCTAATATGTACGGTTTTAGACTACCAATATGCAGCAAAAAAATATGGCAAAAGCTGAATTTCTTGCCACAAACGGACAAAAGTCTTTCCAAAAAATGGATGCTTCTCACTGGCACAAGCACTCGTCTATGGTCACTAAACAAATCTCCTCTCTTCAGGTCAAGCCAGCTCGTTTCTAAAAGCCTCATCGTAAGGGAGAGAAAATCCCAATAAATATCCATCTTTACTTTTTCGTTCTCATCCTTTCTCACCATTTCACCTCTTTAAGTAATCCTTTTCCCGAATGTTCATGACATCCTTTTCTACAACTCCTTTCTAATTACTAGCTAAAAAGTAAGATAAACCTAATCAACTACAGTACTTACTACAGCTACATCCATCTACCTATCACAACTAAGACTACAATCCGATTCTCAAACTTAGGAGAGAGAGTAATTAGTGTCGTTACAGCTTTTCAATGCCGAGGAACGCGATATCGTAGGACGGGGAGTAGATAAGCGGAACCTGATACAAGAAAGTTAAGAGTTCAATCAGTAAGGACCGAAGTTCCGACGAAATACATTAGAGAGGAGTGAGACTGTGAGGGGGTAAGACCTTAGAGAGAGGCACGTCGAAGTAGAGCTTGCTCGACAGAATACGATTTCGCCGGAGAGTTTCGGCGTCGGTGGCGGTGGAAGAAGGAACTGCGGTTGATGAAGAGGGTGCGGTCGACATGGTTGGAGAGAGGATTGACAGTTCGCTGAAAATATATCGACGGAGAGATTTTGAGAAGGATTGATTGCGGAGAAGACGATGAGAGAGAGAGAGAGAGAGAGAGAGAGAGAGAGAGAGGAGTTGAAAGTCGGGAATGTGGTGCGATTCCGAGTTGACTCGGAGGAATACGTGAGGATCGGGCTTACAGAATTGAAGACTAGACTACAAGGCGGATGAGCACTAGATTTACAAAGCCAACGTCACCTCACCGCTACTGGCGGTTGTTAGAAAAAAACTGTTAAACGGTGCATTTTTTTTTATTTTATCTATTCATATATCTTTTAATATTATAACAATATTATCTATTTAATATATTATCTATTAAAATATTATTTTTTTATTTTCTTTTTCTTTCCGGGGAGGGGAGAGAGAGAAAAAATAACTAATAAAATAATATACACATGGTGAATAATATTTAGGTATATTTACCTATTCACTGTTCATAGATGGATTTTACCTAGGCTTTTACCTAATTTGTTGCAATGGTCATTTGGGAGTTTTGCTTAGGTAAAATAGCTAAAAAGTTATTTTACCTCTCTTGATAAACTTGCTCTAAGAGCATGTACACCAATGTTAGCAAAAACACCTAGTGAAAAAGACACAATTTCTATTTTACCTATCCACCTTTTCTCCTACACTCCACCAGTCTCTCCATCATTTTCTCTATATCCATCATATATCATAAAATAATACAAAAGAGTATATTATATATATATATATACACACACACATATGCACCGACGATATATGCATACACTTGTACACCCACACACCTGCAAATTTATATGCTTCCTTCCGCCGCCGGTTACAACCCACATCGATCGTCAGACCTCGCGCGGACCTTGGTGCTGGAGATCAACGTCAATCGTCGCTCTAATACTTACATCCCCAAAACCAGATCGTCGCTGTAATACTCACATCCCCAAATTCAGATCGTCAATCGATCGGAAAAGTCGAAGAAAGAATGAGAAACGGCAACGACGATAGAAGATCGTACGCTATGAAAACCCAAACAACAATAGATCCTTGCCGACTTTCTCGTTTGCAGAGAGAGAGAGAGAAATTAATAAATTACTCGATTGCTCGTGAATAGTACCTCGTCAAAAGAAGAGAGCTACAGTGGATTGAGCTTTTCTACCGAAGTGTTTGCAGAATCTGGTGTAGCCCAATTTCTTTCATTTTGGTAGTTATAATAGCTCAAATTCCTTTTTACCTATTCTTGTGCACTTGCTCTAAGATCAGTTATCGGTTGATGTTTGGATGTTGGGCTCGGATATTTGCAACCCACAATTTTTTCCTGAAAATATTAATACCACTGACCGCTTGAATACTGATGGGGCACCTAGACTTGTCGGATTGAACTAATTCTTTACAATTTATTTAATGTTTTTAAGAAAAAAATTAAATGGGTTTGATCATCCATATAGGATCCGAAATGGACTCCGTGCTCCCGTCGGTGGGCGTAGCCGTGTTCACTTTTTTCATTCAATTCCATTTTCTTCATACAACCAACAACACACCCTTTGCTTTAACACAATTTACTCTATAGAAGCCAACAAATTCACCTAACGTTTCCAACACTCACTTCCCTTCTTAAAACTGGGTTTGGGAGGTGGAGGAGAACTGGGTTTGGGAGATGCAAGAGAGCTTTGGGCTTTCGATGCCGGCTTCTTAAAACTGGGTTTGGGAGGTGGAGGAGAACTGGGTTTGGGAGATGCAAGAGAGCTTTGGGCTTTCGATGCCGGC
>BPLS01000627.1:230778-257204 GCA_019656275.1 Rhododendron kiyosumense
ATTCTAATTAATTTGATTGCTATGAGTTGTTATAAACTAAGTAGATCCTTGTTTTATAAGCTCATTTTGGGCTGAAAAACTTAGGGACGACCCTGATTATTGCGTATAATATTACAAATTTTCATATATATATATATATATATATCCTACTTTTGGTATTCTCATTTTTCAAATCAAATAAATAAAACATAATCATCTTTGTTTTGTTTTTTGCAAGCAATGAAAGAGAAAAAGAACCCATATATTTTGTGATGCAATTACGCTTTGGTGATGTCTGAGTACCACATTTTAGGTACCATATGATGTGTTATTGATAGAATGTACCCCATTTGTCATGTAGTTGAACACATTCTACCAATGTAATGGTAACACCTCACATGGTACCCAAAATGCGTTACTCAAGTATGGTCACTCTAGCGGTGTGTCGAAATAACCAGTGTAGACTCGAATGGATCTTCGACTCAGATCTGAGCTTAGACAAAGCACCTCAACCTGATCTGCACAACGAACACCCATTGTAAGTAACTGGAGGAGGAAGAAAGGCGTGGAGGCTTAGGGTAGTATGAATGATGTACCTCTCTAGGGTTTAAGCTTACCCTATATATAAAAGTAATTAAGGCCAGCCTTGGGCATAAGCCCACCAGGCGACCACCTAGGGCCTCCCGTTTTGGGCTAAATAATTTGGCCCCAAAATAGTGGAATATATTAAATATTAGGTATTTGAAATATTTTACAACTAGGCTAACGTAGCACAATAGTTAAGTGTGCGTGTATGAAACACAGAAACGTGAGTTTGATTCCTAGCGGTTTCTGTTTTTATCCCAAAGTTTTGGAACATCTGTACAAAAAAGGTTTTTAAAGGAAGTTTTGGAGTCTCAAACTCCCAACCTGAGATACTAAAAGGCGGTACAAATACTTTGCCATTGAACTATAACCGTTGTTTGCCTGTTATCTTGAACAACTTATTAATATACTTAAAATGAGAGGCCCCATTTTCAAACGCGACATAGGGCCTCGGAAATCTGAGGGCCGGGCCTGGAAGTAATAGAACCTCTAACTTAACTAGAGGAGGAAGAGAGGTGTGGAGGCTTAGGGTAGTACTAATGAGACGTCGGTTTGTCACTAACAAACAGAGGAATGTGTTGCCTATAGTAACTGATAAATAACATGCAAAACTTAAAGGATTGGGTAGAAAGCATTTGATAGATCTATATAAACAATCTAATAATCCACCATTCTTATTCTTTAGGAGCATGTCAAACAGAACAACATGTTGAGTGTGCTTGATATTTTCTCAAGTATTACAACAAATCATAGTGCAGAGATAGTGTGAAGGGATTTTCGCGGATTAAGTGGTAAGAAGTACTTATGGTTCAACAGAACCAGATAGTGTCTATTAAATCAGAACAACCATAGTAAGCCTCATAAGGAGTGAATCATTTACAAAACATCATGTTTGTAAAAAAGTTACAGCAATTACTAAACTATTGTGCACTTTTTACAATACCAAGCATATTGGCATGTTTTGATAAGACCATTAGTACCATGGATAGATCTGTTCCACGTTTTCAGAACCAAAGATAAGATCATGCAAGTGGGCACCGTCCATGTCGAAAATGAACACGATGGTTTTGCCAACATCTAGCGAGTGAGCGTTTAGGAATTCAACCCAATTTGGTCCTTCTAATTTCCCTGTCTTTCAATTAACAGGTCATGTCCTTGTCCAAAAGTGAGCTGGAACTCTTCAATGCCATAGTACACCAGCTCGTTATAAAAATGTTAGGAAGGTACTGCAAACATATGCAATGAGGTGAGAGGTTGATTGATAATGCACAATAGGATCAGAATCGTGATAGTAGTTTTAAAAATTTTTAGCTATCCATTTCGTGGAAGTCAAATGGCACCAATTGCTTGCAGAATCAGACAGTAGGATCAAGATCCCGCAAGCTTATTAGGTTAATGGATGTTCGAATTATATCTGTACTAGAAAGGATTGTCCTCAAATTAATCATGTATATGTATAATGTGTGCATAATTGCAGAAAGAGATACTTACAAGAATCCACTTCGCACAACTTTGGCATTGGATCCCAATCTAGATCAGCAGTGGCATGCATGAAAGGCTTGAATTCTCCCTCATCAATCTCCCTAGAATGTGGTGCAAATACGTGCATGTCACGTCCCGCCCCGCAAAACGGCACCCACAATCCCAAGTCGGTGCAGCCATGTGGCATTCCAAATCACAAACCAAACAACCACTCAACAACAATAAATAACTCAGAATAAACCAGTAGAAGACTCAACATTAATATTAACAAAAGAGTTAACGTTATACACCATATCATTACACACTTGGCATACTAAAGTGCAAGACATCCTTGTTACAAAACAAGTTGATAAGATGTAAAAGACAACTCACTACCACTGACTCAACCAACAACCACGAAGCTAGACCAAGCCAACCCCAAAACGCCGATCGATAGTGGACCATCCTACGAACCCCTGCTATCTGGCAATTGAAAGGAAAACCAGGAGTGTGTGAGATATAGAATATATCCAATAAAACTCAACATAAACAACCAACTGAACATCCATAATTTATATCCACAACACATGCAGTGACACATCTGCCACATCCCATGTATTGTGTCCCACATACTAAGCTCCCATTCACAGTAAATAGAACAGCACAGCCCACGATAATGTGTGACTCACTCCATAAACCTTATACGGGTACAATCAATGCACATCAACATCCATATCAATAGCTAAACCAACAATAGCATGATACACATCCAACAACATGTTAACATCTAATTGAAGACATAACATATCAAACACACTCACCTGTGAGTCGACCGAAGTATGCCAAACTACGATTTCGGCACCTCATGATTACTCAGCTCGTTACCCAGCCACACGGTTAATCGTATTAGTAATGAGTTCAATGAACGATTAGCACAACAATATAAAGCTAATAAGAAAATAACGATGCTGTAATGACCCTAATATTTTTTTTATTGTTATTATTATTATTGTTGTTTTTTTAAATTTCTTTTATTCAATTTTCTTTTATTTATTTTCTATATACAAACCCTCGCTTTAATAAATTATACAGATTCGTATATACATTTATGCATGCACTTCCATCATTTCTTGGGAACATTATCCCCATATTTAGGGAAAGCAGTGACTAAGGGAGGAGAGGGAACTGACAGAGGGAAAATTTACTCTTATCCAAATAATAGTAGCCTATGTCATCCTATCTACATAGCCCATAGGTCTACAAGGGAGAGAGGGAGCCGAGAAGAGAAGGAAGAGAGGAGGGATTTTATCTTGGAGGGATTTTATCTCTTACATCTTCCTACAATCATGTTGACTTGACAAGTGTCATAGACCATATAAGGGAGAGAGAGAGATTGCTGAAGAGAGGGAAAGGTTGGGATTTCTTTTTAACCAAATCCCTATCTGTCATGAGTATTTGCCAGGCTATGATATCCTATGTACATATGGCTTGTAGGAGAGAGACACAGAGAGAATATATGGCTAGCCTATATCCTATACAATGAAAAAAAAAAAAAAAATATATATATATATATATATATAGAGAGAGAGAGAGAGAGAGAGAGAGAGAGAGAGAGAGCTTATTACCAAGAGGGAGAAACTGCTGAGAGGAGAGAGAGGGGATTTAGATAAGATTTCCACCGGACGTTTTCCTCCACATGCACATCACTTCACCTATTTAAATAATAAGAATAGCTATAGATACACTATTACCTCACTCTCCTATGCCTGGCACATACACCATCATTCACCCTACCTTTAGCCTTGGCCAGGCTAGAAAAATTAGGCTAGGGGAGAGGGGTGTGCCGTGAGAGGGATGAGAGGGAGAGAGTCTCTGCCTATATATATACTTCCAACTCCAACCCACCAACTCACTTTTCTCTTTTGGAAAAGAAAACAGTGGGGGATAGAAAGAAAAAGAGTGAGAGCCGAGCCCCACTTTTCTTTTCAGTTAGTGTACTTTTGTTTTGACTTTCATTCCTTAAGGAGAAAAGCTAGGAGTCCGGTCAAACCAAGGCCTAAAGGAGACGTACCGTTCGCGACCCGATCCAACGCTAACGTAATCAACCCACTACCGCCAAGAAGGAAGGTAGAAACCTTCTACCTACTTACCTAAGTATATCACCAATATAATTTTTGTTAAAATGCCGAAACGAAGCTTTACTAACAGATGCATGTAAAAGAAAAACATTACTAGTATGCTTACAGGAGAAATCCGGAAATGTTAATTAATTACGATTAAAATTTTTGTTGTTAGTTACTGTTGTATTTATATTGATATGAAAAGTTAGCTTTCAATAATCTACATATATAAAAAAAAGGGTCATGGAAAAAGAAGTCACTAAGCCTACTGTTCTGTTGCGGTCAATATTAAAAGCATGCTTAGGACTTGGTGAATGAAATTAGTACTTAATTGTTTTCACATGACAAACCTACTGTTGGGATGAAAAGATAAAAAAAAGAAAGGAAGAAAGGCAGACATAGAAATAGACAATTGCTAGGAATATTGACGTACAGTGTGCTATGTGCCATGCTTAACGTTTGAAAAGTATTAAAGTAGAACTTATTTATTTATTTTTACGTGATATTAGCAAGCCTTGAAAGAATAATGTATTCGCGAGAAAATGATGCATGTTTACCAGACACGAGAAACGAGAAACGAGAAAACGATATTTGAAAACGAATAGAGATTAGAAAAAGAGAAATTTTGACATGTGTAAACCTGGGAGGCCGGAACGGTGGAACCAGTGTTTGGAAATGTGTGAGTAAACCTGGGAGACCGGAACGGCGGAACCAGAGTTTGTAAATGCATGGTTGACCGTCATTCTGAAAGAGGGAGTAAACGGAACCAGTGCTAAAAGAAAAAAATTGATAATAAGTGAAATTGACATTTTGACACGAAGTACGATACACTATTTTGAACCCGACACTTGACACTATTTAGTACGATGTTTATATTAGTTGATTGTTAAAGTTTTGTTTGATGCCCTGAAAAATGGATGTTATTTTGTTATTTATTTTATTTTTGTTAAAGTATGGGACATAGGGATAAGAGTTAGCTGCTGAGCTTAAAAGCTCATGGTGTTACTTTTGTGGCTCTGGCATCTTATGCCATATTTAAAAGGCGAACAGGAGGCATACTATAATCTGGAGCAGTACGGAGCTGAGCAGAATATTGCCGAGGAAGACAACCACCTTGGAGAATAGAAATTTTCCGTAGTACCTCTCCCTATTATTAAATAAATGTAATCTTGATTTGAGAATACGTTGGGATGTAATGACTAAGTATGCTACTTTTATTTATTAAATGTTAAGTTTGAATAAAATAATTAAAATTAATGTTCCCAAAAATTGGGGCGCTACAGATGCCCAAAGAATTAGTATATCTATCTCAAAGGCCTAGAAGTATATCAACACACACATGAAGTTCAAACACAACAAAACGCCTAAAACGATAAGATATCCTACAACTAGCTTGTCTTTAAATGATTGTAGCATTTTATAGGCTTAGAATTGGAGCATGAAACCACCACCGTTAGAAAGTAGACTTCCAATACACCAATATTGATATAAAGTTAGTCCCAAATAGATTTCGGATGACAAAGTTATGCTCGTCTAAAGTCACACAATTAGAAACATAAATCTGCAGTTTCTGCAGATCTACAACTTCGAACCAAAAACTGTGTTTACCTACAAAATGTTAAGGTACAAACCCTACATTTTTTGAAAGGTATAAGAGTCTAGTTTTCAAATCGAAAATCGGTTCGCAAACTCGATACACGTGCTAAGAGATATGCCTGTTTTTCCAAGATGTGTCGATGCTGCTAATATGAAATTTAGCAGAATAGTCTGTGATCGAACAATCATTAAAAATCGTACACTTAATATTTTTCGATGATTCTTGCGTCAAAACATCACAACTCAACAATTTTTAAGACCCAGAAGGACCCATAACAAATTAACTTGTTTAACTATAATGAATTGGATGAAAAATGCAGCTTTGAATGCTGTCCAGATTTTCTAGAATTCATAGGACATCAAAGCAATTAAAGCCATATCAATTCACCTCCAAAACATGAGATATAAGCACTAGAACATGGAATTCAAGACAAAGGCATGGAATCAAGTGCAAGAACACAAGAATCATCAAAATCACTCCTAAATTCAACACAATTGGTTGGCGTCAACTTGTTCAAAATTTGTCGGCAACATATCCGTGCGTAAGAGAAACACCAGAGAGCATCACAGATCAGATTATTACTTGCAAACAGATGATGGGAAGCTTGTTCTTGTTGCATCATCGTTTTCGCACAGTAAAAAAACCCTACGATATATTGTCAATCGTAACTTCATATTTGCTACTCTAGTATGTAAGAGTCGTCATCGGGCCAGCCCAGCCCGCTAGGTCACTGCCCAAGCCCGCCCACGGGCCGGGCCGCTCAGGCTTTTTCTTTTTGGCGGGCCCGTCGGGCTGGGCTACCTACCAAAAGTTGAAGCCCAGGCCCAGCCCACGGGCTAGCCCAATTGGCGGGCTGACGGGCCAAAAGCCGGTCGGGCCATCGGGCGGGCTGAAATACAACTTTTCTCGGGCGGGCCAACGGGCTGGAATAAATTTTGTTGGGCTGGAACTTCCAACTTGGAAGCCTGGAATGGAATACAATTCCAATGTCCTTAAATACAACGGAAATAAAAAATCCAAAATTAAATAAAATCTTCTACAACAGAAATACAATTCAAAAGTCCTTAAATACAAAAGTCCAATGTCCAGATATACCAAAGTCGAGAAACACAATCCAAAAGTCCATAAATACAGAAGTAGGCATAACAAAACAAAAACTCAATCTCCGAAGCAGCTCGGAGTATTTCCTCAACAGCTTTTGCTAGTTCAATGTCCAGACATACCAAAGTCGAGAAACACAATCCAAAAGTCCATAAATACAGAAGTAGGCATAACAAAAAAAAAAACTCAATCTCCGAAGCAGCCCGGAGTATTTCCTCAACAGCTTTTGCTAGTTCATGTTGGTCTATTGGTCTGATCCTTAAGGAATCTTCAAATTGTAACCAAATCCATCTCCATCACCAAGCTCACCACCAAGCTCATCACCAAGCTCAACAGATCCATAGTGGACAATTGGACATCAATGTTAATATCCATAGCTTCTTTACAACTAGAATCCAAAGCCAACAGAACAACACAACAACCAGTCAATTCAGAAAAGCACAACACAGAAACCAGGCAACCGGCCAACTGATTGGGGAAATAGAGCATGTGCAGATAATAAAAGGATTTTCAGAAAAGCATACCAGTCAATCCAGTGATTCGGTATCACTTTTTTCAATAAATGACGGTCTTGATATCTTGAGATCTCTCATCAAATCTGTAAGTTCTCTTTCTTGTTCAGCTTGTTGCAATCTCCTCTCAGCTAATTGCCAATCTTTTAGGCAAATCAATGCTTCCATGGTGTCTGGGCTTAAACTGGCCCTCTTTTCAGAAATTACTCGACCACCTGCACTAAAAGCAACTTCGGATGCAACAGTAGAAACCGGAACCGTTAGTATATCACGAGCCATAATAGTTAGTATGGGGTTCCTAGACTCTTGTGATCTCCACCAAGATAATAAATCAAATGGTTCATCATCATCAGTTTCCAAAGCTGGTAGGTTAAGATAACGTGTTAATTCGGACTCAACACCACTGACAGAAGAAGCATGACTCTCCTTCTAATTTTAAGCAATGACATTGCCCCCCCTCCAATTGCCGAAGTGGCTGGGCTAGTGGTTTGGACTGTTGGTGTCCTATCTACAACTCCCACTTGTGTTTTGTAGTGCTCAAATAAATTAGCTAATTTAGTCCTTGCCATAATCATTGTATCTAGTACTTCTGATTCATTGTCATTAAGTACTCTCAACCATTGTTCCAATGCATCCATTTTCAAACGAGGATCTAGGACTATAGCAAAACAAAAAATAAGTGGTAAAGTTTTAAAATACTTATCAAATTTTGATCTCATTACAGTTAATACATCTTTAAATTGATCAAGTGCAGAAAATTTTTGAAAAGTTAGACAAATGTTAACTAATTGAATAATAACACGAGGTACCGTAGGAGTATAAACACAACAAAAAACTCTAGTAGAACTATCAAAAACTTCAAAGAAATCTCTTACAATTTCAGCAACAAGCCAATCATGTTCAATGGGTGTTTCAATTCTTGCAGCACCTTGAATTTGCAAAGTATAATAATGTAAAGCTTTTTTGTACATAACAGCAAGTCTTAAAAGTTCATAAGTTGAATTCCACCTAATAGGCATATCCAAATTAATATTCTTTTTTCTAAATCCACAATGTTTTAAGCACTTCAAATAGAGTTCATACCTGTGAACAGAAGAATTAATATTGCGCACGATATTTTTTATTTTTTCAACAGAAAAAGCTAGCAAGCTTAAACCATCTTGTACAACCAAATTTAAAATATGAGCACAACAACGCACATGAAAGACATCATATAGAACTGAACCAACAGGAACATCAAGCAATCCTTTTAAAGATTTTCCAGCTACATCATTATTTGTGGCATTATCTAAAGTTATTGAAAATATCTTTTTAGAAATACCCCATGCAATCAATTCTTCATGGATAACATTTGCAATAGTAAGACAGAGTGTGGTGTCTTAATCATTTTGAAAGATGTTATTTTTTTGTTCAACCTCCATTGCTCATCAATAAAGTGTGCAGTTAAGCATAAAAATCCCATATGAGATCTTGAAGTCCACAAATCAGAAGTTAAACAGATTTTTGCATTATAATTTTTAAAATAAGATAACAAATTATCACGATTTTGCTTAAAATATTTCATAACATCTCTTTTAGCAGTTGATGCAGAAAAACCACAATATTGGGGATTTAAACCTCTTTATACCATTCTAGTAAAATCATGGTTTTCAACAAAAGTAAAAGGAAATTCTGCTCTAACCATGTAATCTACAACTTCCCGACGAGCAACTGACTGGTCAAAATTAAAACATGCCAATTTTCCTTCAGTGTCTTTACCTAATTGCATTTGTGTTCTAATGTCTACTTGATTTCCAAATTTTTTAAGATAAGACATATGGTGCCTTTTCAAATGAGTAGTTCCATCATTTATACTACCAGCAAACAATTTACCACATAAATAATGTTTGGCTTTCTCCAATGTAACACCATCAACAACAATTTTTTCTTTTTTAAAAAACTTCCACATTTCAGATTTTTCTTTAGGATTTGCAGAAGATGAACCGGGTAGAGTAGAAACAGTGGGAGATGTTGGTGATCCTATAGATTCAATTTCAAGTATCTCATTTTCTTCCTCTAGGTTCACGGGAATTTGATGACTAGCCATACTAAATAAAAAAGACTAAATAACAAGTAATAAGTACCAAAATGAAAATAAAATTGAAAGAAAAAGAAATCTGTTAGTCTGTTACAGTGGTTGAGATCGGACAGGGCGGTGGAGAGGCGGAGATCAGAGAGATGGTCGCTCTCGTCGTCGGACTGTGACGGTGTGACGGAGATCGCAGAGATGGTCATTCGTTGTTTGTTGTTTGCGTGTGACGGTGTGAGTCTGTGAGAGAATGAGAGGAAGAGGAGAGCCAGAGAGGACAGTGGAGGCCCAGAGATTGTAGATGAGTGGAGAGATTGAGAGGCTAAAGAGCAGATGAGCGGAGTGCGGAGAGATCGAGAGGCGAGGGATTGCAGATCTGTTTTGAGTCTGCTGCTGAGTGCTGAGAAAAAGACTATTTATAGCTAGGGTTGGATTAGGTTTTAATCCTGTGTGTTGCAGCCCAAGTTACACCAGCGTTGGACCAAAAATATCCGTTGGAAATTCCAACGGGCTTGTCAGCTACAGTTGGGCCTCGGCAGAACCAAAAACGTACCACGGGCTTATGGGCGGGCACCACGGGCGGGCTTGTGGGCGGGCTCACGGGCCGGGCTGCCTAAAAATTCATAGGCCCGACCCGCCCATTACAAACTACGGGCTGGGCTAGCCCGCCCGTTTCTCGAGCTCGGGCCGGGTAAAAGCCCAATTTGCCGGGCGGGCTAAGGGCGGACCGTGGGCCTTCGGGCCAAATGATGAGGCTTACTAGTATGTTTTCCTTGGGTACCATATTTGCATGGGATGCCTGTGGCCAATTCAAGTATTGGATGGAATCTCTGATTAATTGTACCCCACAGTATACTCTACCTCACATAAGAGCAATCAATCAACTTGCTCTCTGAAACTAGCACCTTGGTACTCTTCCAATTTATTCTCAATCAATAAAACAAAGTTAACATGTTTTGATACTCTTTTATTGCTTATTGAAACTGTATTTCAGTACACCATCCCAGCTGGTTCTTAGCTCCATTTAAATTACAATCCAACGAGATGCAAGTGGTATGTTTTTTTCTTTCTTTCCCAACAATGTTCCTCTCGTACACGCAAATATCATATTAGTACTTATAATGTGATATTTCAATTTATGCAGTGAATTTCATCATATTTTCATCGATACATATTTGCACCCAAGCAGGCAGTTCTCATGATCAAGAGAGGCAAGTGAACTTATTACGCTAAGATTGAAGACTTTGTTAGAACCATCGGTTGGGAAAAACATAGTTATTGACCACACCTTTGGCAAGAACTACACTGCGCTCTTTGGATTAATTAGCAATCTAATATTTGATATGTTTATCTTTGATTACGAAGGAAATTTAGTTCAATATAATTGGAGCACAACTGAACCAGTGGAACACCCTAATGCACCACCAAACTAGGATTCCAAATAGATGCTGACCAATATCACCGGATGTAAGTTTCAATAAGACCCATTATTCACGCCAACAATTACATAATTCATAGTTCTTTATTCTGTGGTGCAAAAATGTGCAGCTAACTTGATAATAGCATGCACGCCCAAACTATTTGGACGAATCAGTGCAAAGTATTAGTTCCGCAAGAAACTAATTACTGACAATTGGTCCTGCAATGGTATTCCTTCCTCATTTTGAATAATGCTTAACTTAAGCACACAAACTTATATCGTTATTTACATATCTACTTCGAGGATTTGATTCTTCCCTATTAACAAACTCTTTTGCATTTAGGAACTATGTCCACCACTCTAAGAGCTAGTATACATTGAAGCTCTCAACTAATTTACTGTCAAGACCAAGCAACAAGCCTGGTATATTTGGTATGCCGGTGCTCGTCTACAAGGCTTGGGTTGAGAATCTTTTGTGGCCACTCATAAACTGAAGGAATATGAAACTCTTGTTTTTAGCGTGGATGTTAATCTAAGTTTGGTAGCAATGGTATTCAATCAAGGCGGGTGTGAGTGCACATTTTATTGGTATACTGATATAAAAAACAATGCAATGTTCTTCAACCAATGAGCGCACTAACTTAACACATCATTTGTGGGGACACAATATCCCTAAATTTCTCTTATTGGTACCACATAACTGAATCTAGCAAACCACAATACGTTCAAATGACTTTGAACACTCAGACACATTATTGAGCTATTTGTAAGAATAAGGATCCACAATCCAAGCCATAAATTTGTGTATTATGCTAATGCTGCGAGCATGCAGAGACTTTATCTTTATCAACTGTAACCTAGCTATCCATGGATGTGGCATTATTTGCGAGCCTTGCAAATGTTTTATCTTTATCAACTATAACTTAGCCATCCATAGATGCTACATTATCACACTTTTTTTGGGTTTCCTTTGGTTTGTCTTGACATCAGCTGGAGCAATGCTGATATAATAACTAACAATCTGCAACTTATTTTCATTCTTTGCTTGCTAGCTTCCATAACGGCATCTATTTAATTCTCTTTCAAATGCAATCCAGAATTCTCTTGCTTCCAATGGAATTTAGAATTGAGAGGTAGTGTGACATCAGTTTAGCATTATAATATATGTTGAGTTGTTAAGATGAGCACCAAGTCATACTAGATCACACCGACTCAGCATAACTAAATTGTAAGATAAAAGTGTGATATAAGAACACTACCTTGCTTTGGGGAACTATGTTTATCAGGGAATCTATGATGTCACTGGTTTGCATTCGTTAGATTTAGCAAATGTCAAATTATTTAGAGTTGGTTTGGAAAATTTCACGGTTTGTAGGGTCAAAGGAGAACATAGGCTTTTGCATACAGTTAACCTCATAGGCAAAATTATTTTGGGCTATTTCCACTTCCACCATCTTCACGTGGGGGTTAGGTTTTTAGTGAGGCAAAATGTGTGAAATAGCATAGAGATATTAACTAAGTTATTCCACTAAACTCTGTATGGTATGCAATTGTTGGGGTCCGTTGATTGGGTGTGCAGGGACTACATAAAATCAATCAAATTAGTGAGAGCTATCTAGCAAATATTTTGGGTATGAGCAGGCAAAAAGGGAGAAAAATATGCTTTTACATACATTTAATTTAAGCTTCAAAATTATTAAATCATATTTCTGTTACCCACCATCTTCATTAGTTATTCCCCCTAGCTCTTGGCCTCCACAAATGTTTGCCAGAGTTGGTGTAATAGGCGAATCACAACAGCGAGGTAAGCATAATAATATGGAGGGCATGGCACTAGAATCAAAATGGTTGGAATTTTATCAAGTTCCAAAGAGGCAAACTAATTGTTCGTTTACAACTTACATCGGAGTAAAGTTAACACCAAAACCAACAGGGCCAAATTTATTGGCAAACCGCCACAATAGCAAACCAAAGAAAAATGTTTACATATTTCACTACTGTGGGAAACACACAAGTTCCACACTAGCGTACAAGTAAAACGGCTATACCAAACATAACACATATTTATTCCACATATTAAGCGTGCAACAATCAATTCAATGACCATTTGGTCACTGGGTTGTGAGTTGTCTCGTGCATTGGTGCATTCTTTGTAGTGCTCTCAATTGCCCTATTCTCTTCTAACCATACACTTTCAACTGTCATGTACTGTTCAATCTGCACATTGATATACTTCATCTAAGGCAACTTTGGTTCCTGGGCGAGAATTTGATCACACACCCGAATTGCATCCCTTGTTGCATGTAATCTACGCATCATAGCACACACTTCTTGCTTGAGTTGCTAATAAAGACCCTAAGCAGCTCTGCTGTTGCTACCTTCACCAGCTGTGGTTTCACTATGTATTTCTTCCCCAAGTAATGTTGGAATACGTGTAATATACCACGGCTACTGGTTGTTGTTTAAAGCCCTTGGTCTGCCATCCTTGATATCTTACTTGCTAAGTTTGCCTAGAAATTTTACGAGCAAGTGAAGACTAAGTATATGTCACAGAGATTTTCCAAAACACATCTTAGTTTGCTATTTGGAGGCATGGGAAGAGAAGCTTACCTCAACCAGAGTGGAGACCAAAGAGTTGAGGCGAAGTCTGCACAATCGGACTGGTGCACTATAATCCCAATGAGGAGTTAGCGGCACCTATAAATGTTTCAACGATGTTAGTCAAGCCACATCCTTTTGTGCAAGGCAAGCATAACCCAACTATCCTAAGGCAGTAGGAAATAGTACACACAAGTAGCACAGGCCTGACAACATTATTAGTAGGAGATTTCATTCATGATTTGATTACATATGCCAACTCATGCTAATATACCAATCCACCCATTTTTTCCTTTTTTTTATCCCTCTGCCTCTACAAGTTGGCAGGTCCTTTTCAAGACCTATATAGAAGACAAGTGCAATGATGTCAGAAAAATCAAGATGAGATTTGGTATGTACATCCGAGCAATCAATGCAAAATTACTTCCAATATTTGTTGAGCATTCCTACTCCCAAGCCATGCCAACCCAGTTCTGATTATCCCCATACCAGCTCATACGACAAAAGTGTGATTAGAAAATAACAGAGCAGACCTCATTTACGAGTAGCATAACCCAACTGTATTAAGTCAGTAGGAAAGACTACACACAAGTAACACAGACTTGACAACGCTATAACTATAAGTAGAAGATTTAATTCACGCTTTGATTATAAATGCCAACTCATGCAAGTGTACCAATCCACACCTCTTTTCTTTTTTATTCCCTTTGCCTCTGCAATTTGGCAGATCCTTCTCGGAAATATAGAGGACAATCATCCAACGATCATGATGCAATGATTTTAATGATGTTAGAAAGGTCAATATAAGATTTGGTATGTACACCCCAGCAATCAATGCCATATTTCTTCCAATATTTGTTCATCATTCCTCCTCCCAACCCATGCCAACCCAGTTCTGATTGTCCCCATACCGACTCATACCAAGAAACACTGAATCAAGGACAGAGCAAGGACAAAAGAGTAAGTGAAAGAAATAGAGCATAACTCATCGAATCCGGAGAAGATTATTATTTAGTTTTCTGAAGATTTACTCCACCGCTCTTGGAAAGGATCAAGAACAGAGCAAGGTCTGACATCTTGATCATATCTTCATGCTAGCTATTGTGTAGAAACTTTGAAACAAAAAACAGAGGAAGCATAAATGCACAGAACGAGAAGTTCAAAGCATGCCTCATCAAATCCGCACAAGATTATTACTCAGGTTCCTGCAAAACCTTTTCATTGTTGGCCTAATCAAACAAATTCCGTAGGGGGACATCAGACCAAATCCATGAACAACTTTACGAAAACACCGCCACACAAAACCTCAAGGCATAAACCAAAACGCGAAAAAAGGACATGGAAAGTCCAAAAACCCATTAAAGTAAAAAAAATAAAATAGCCAAGGTTTGCACACCCCAATCACCAGTCAAAGGATGGCAAACTATCCAAACAACCTCAACAACGCTACCCAACCCTGCACACTCACGGTATACATACAAGGGTATTTTGGAGCCTTCAACCAAAATGGCTTCATCGTTCACATCCACAAAACAAGCCAATCCTCCTTTAGGAAGGCAAGGAGGGATGAATGGCATGCCTGTCACACTCTTGATTTTAACATAATAATATATGAATTTCCATAAATAAAGCCTCACAATACTTCATACAATACCTAAAAGAGTTAAACATTTTCATTTCCATAATCACACTTCAACCTCCAATAGTTTCTAAAAAATTATATCTTTGGCTCCAAGGCCCAAATCAACATAAGTAAAGAGTATCAAAGAGAGTTAACAATTTACAAATATTCCTTAGTCAAGAATTTCAATATTAGTTACAAATGCATCTTTCAAAAAATCTTTATAAAGATGAAAGTGTAACTCCTTTGGTTAGCTTTCAAAAGAATGTCCACAATCTAAGCACTCTAGACATGCAAGCTACTGCCCTAAATTAGTGCCTGAAAATGATGTAAGATTTGAGCTACACTATCCCAGTAGAAAACTCTAATCTAACAATATATATAAATGAAATGCGGGGATGATCTCATGATAAACAATGATAATAAGGTTTGAAGGATGGATGATAACAACAGCCATTAATCCAACACTTCAATTTAAGAACCAACCGTATAACTCGATGAGTAACCTTTGAAAGCACCACGTGTCCATTTGTGTCTCGTACAAGTGTCTTGAGCTGAAGCTCCTGCAGGGCCAGTTAAAGGACTCCGATGTCCTCTGCCAGGCACCTTACCCATTGGGAGGTCCTGAAGTATCCAATACGAGCATATAGCTCCTGTCGGGCCAATTAAAGGACCCCGATGTCCTCGGCCAGGCACTCACCTGTCGATGAGTCCTCAATGTTCGCATTGTATCAAAGAATGTTCAAGCATCACGTATCCTCATATTATGTCATTCCAATTCAATCGCGGTTCATCAATATAAAATTTCTACCGAACAAGGGTAATAGATGCAAAGATACTCCACAAAGTCAATGAATACAATTACTCATGTAATGGGGTGTTTTGGAAGTATTTGGAACAAGTTAGAAATGATCAGGGGTCAAAAGGATGAAGTTTGAAACAAAGGTTGAAAAATTGTTCCTAAGCAACAGATATCGATACCTAATAAAATGATATCGATACCATTGGGCAAAGAAATGCTCCAAACGTAAGGGTTTCGATACCTAGGACAAATGGTATCGATACCAAGTGATTCTCTGGGTTTTGAAACACAAAGGTATCAATACCTGGCAAATGGTATCGATACTAGCTCAATTCGAGCATATTTTCTGCAGATTTTCATGGGTTTAATGACAACAATAACTTCAACAACAACAACAACAACGATCAATGGCACAAATCAAGCTGTAGAAAACAAGTCATTAACATATATGAAGAGTTAGAATTCCCTACCTCAAGATTGAAGAATAAAATCAAAGGTTTTCCAAGCCCTAGGTCCAAAGCTTGATATTGGATGGGATACACCTCCATCGAGCTCAAACCAACAAAATACAGGCCACAATACGCAGAGGAGTGAAAGATTTTGAGGTAGTTTTGAGTGGGTTTTGGGTTATTTGGGTAAAATTTGGAGAGAGAGAGAGAGAGAGAGAGAGAGAGCCGAGAGAGGGGGAGTGAGGCATGAGAGATGGAGAAGAGAAAACTAATTCTCTACTCTCTTACCCTCCTATATATACCCATAAATATGCCAATTACACTTGCACCATTTGACAATCAATTCTATCTCTCTAGCCCCAAATCACATAAACACATCACATTTTTCATTTTCCTTATTTATAAACATTAAAATTAAGTAAATTGAATATAGGTCTCTACAATACCTATCTAGGGTTTAGGCTTACTCTTTATAGAGAACCTCCAAACTTGTCTAGAAAATTAACGTGTGTTCGGTACACAAGGCAACCGATTCAGTTGACGTCATGTATGACATAAGGACACGCAAGGGCCCCTAGGGGTTAGTACGATTAGTTGGTGGGTTAGATTCCCACAAAATTGATCAATGTTTGATTCTTGAGATTAGACCATAAGAAAGTAATTTGTTGTAAATTCCCTCGTCTCGGTGTGATGTCCTTTTTCTGACTGGACTAGGAAGGGAATTAGTTGAGATGAGCATAAGCTGGTCCGGATACCCCTGACCATCGAATAGGGACAAAAAAAAAAAACCCAAGTCACTACCGTTTTGTGGTAGATATATGGAGAAAGAGGTTCTCCACTCAAACACAGTAGCATTGGTCCCTTTTTCTTTGTGGATAAGGGTGCTTAGTTATGAATAACAGTTTTGCTAGCAAAAGTGCACAGATTTGTTGTGAGGTCCACTACGGGTCCCACAAAAATAATTCGAATCATTCACTAAATGTAAAATATTTTTCAAAGGCTCCCGCGAAAAATTGGCTCAATCCGATATTTATAGGTGCTCGATTTAATCATTTAACGTTTCATTCGGATTTTAGAATAATGAAAAGTTAGATGATTAAATTGAGCACCTATAGGTATCAGATTAAGCTAATTTTTTGCAGGGACTCTTGAAAAAATGTTTTACATTTAATAAATTCTCGGATCATTTGTTTGGGACCCAGAATGGGCCCCATACACAAATCTATGCGTGATCTGTGTGGGAATTTTCTGTGTGAACAGACTTAATGAATAATGTACAAAATCATGGAAACGAGATCTAGGGGTGCTTTGTATCTGGAAGCATGTCGTCCAACTTTGATTCCTAGAATGCCATCCACTGCAACTCTGTTGTGGGAGCATCTCTAACCTTAACTTGCGACAGGGGATGCCGAGCGGTCTATTCGGCTGTTAATCTCGGCGCGGACGGCTCGAAATGAATATGAGCTCATACATATCTCAGCCGTCGATTGTCAAGATGAACGGCCGGGTTGGCCACTCTACAAGGGTGCTCGGCATCATGGAGATGTCTTAATCTTTTGAAGGCTTTAATTATATGACCATTTGATATCTGAAAATTTGGCATTCACAAAACAGCCCCCACCCACCAATCAGTGTCAAATTCTTCAAGTCGATTTTGACAGGCATAAAGAAAGCTCGAATTTTACGGGCATACATAAAGTATCAGAACATATTTGTTTTCGTGTCTTGTACCAATCGCGATTACATGAGACTCCAAATTCTATTAACATTTAAAATTTTACAGTACGTGTATCCAAAACAGGAGAAAAAATCGATATACAGAGAATACAATGCACCTGCATGGCAATATAGAAGCTGTAGAGAAAGCAGTAATGCACCACATACAGACATTGATGATTGATGATGGAGTTTTATTGAAGATCGGGTTCGCCACAAAATGCGTCTGGTTCAAATAATCTGGCAGACTCGTCATTGTAAACTCCCGGTACAGCTCTTCCTCCAGGTTCCCCGGATGATATGTACAAGCTCTTTTGGTTGCCCTCGAGATTGATCAGGAGCACAGCACATATAAACAGTGATGCCGCTAGTCCAACAAGTGTATTCTTTAGCCTGCTCAGCACGGGCTTCACCTGTCAGTTAAACGGAAGAGGGAAGTTGAGGTTATGGGAAGATATTTTCTCTGAAGACAGTTTCACCCTAGTTCTGCACAATAAATATTTTTCTCTAAGCTTTGGTAGGAAGCTCATTACTTGAACGAAAGAAAATCAACACAAAGCTTTTGGACATGAAGCAAAGCAACTTCGAAGAAAGACTGCACCACTCTATTGAAAATCAAGGCACAAGACCATAGTTTCTACATGATGACCGTGATCTTACTGGTTTTGAGTCGAACATGGATTTATTATCGTTGAAAATGCTAAAGAAAGCAGAGGACCAGAACAGTAAGTGCCTAAGTGGTCTAATCATATGAGTTTTTTCATTGGTATCAATTTTCCTTCAAAATTCCAAGAATAAATTCACACTGGCAGATACAGCTTAATACAAGAAAGCAGTAAATCATACTCCTCCCGCAATATCAAAGAAGTCAAAAGAAGTCCAACATGAAAATCGCCAACATTCGTTGCTTTTCTTCCTCTTTCAACAAAAGGAGTAGGAGACCATGAAGATTTCTCAAATGATCGACAAATTCATGTTGTCAGATATGCTTCTTTACTGATTCATTTGCTCAAGAATAACATCATACTAAAATCACGTTCTTTTTGACTAACATTTGATGGCAAAACCCTTACTTGAATTCGTCTTCTATTCTTCCCGAGTAAAAAAAATAAGAATTCGTCTTCTATTCTAACATGTGCCACTGGTGCATCAGTCAGCAATGCATGAAGTGTTTTACGCTCTTACCTACACAACATTACTTGAGGAATGTACAACTATTTTACAGCTTTCTAACTAATGGCCCACGGGAACTGGGTAACCAATGCTTCCACAAAATACAAAAAGTGTGTTCACTATGCAATACTTACAGAAAATGAACCTAGAAGACGGTCACGTGCCAAAATTTCAGCTGTCTTCACCCATATCTGTTGAGGAACTCCAGTTTAGATTCCAACTATCAACCACTATAGATGGATGAACAATTCCTTCTCCATGTTTTTTGAAGAAGGCAATAATGCAAGTCGGGCTTTGATGTTCTAAGGGAAAAAAGAACTCACAAACAAAAAGATGCATCATGACAAAATTTCAAATGATACAAACAATGCTTAACTCATTTAAAGGCCGAATGAACTCGAAATGAATGGCAGTGCCTGGTCAATATGCAGATCTGTAAGACTAAGTGAGGCACCTTGTAGAACAATATTCTCAAGCACGCCTATTTCAAATACCAAAATAAAGCCATTTACACACTTCAATGCTGCCCAAAAGGTTTCACATCCTAGTCTCCATTGATTTCAAACAACAAATAGGTACTAAGTCCTCAATATCGTAATTGGTCGTCATGATAGCCATGTAAGTAATGGCTGTGTGAACAATAAGGGCAGATTCATATGAAAAGCACCATAGCAGTACACCTGTAGCCACAACAGTTCAACAAACTGAAACTGCCTTACAGAATACACATGGCCTTCTACAATTTGGAAAGAACATGGCTCAAACTTACAGTATCTATTGAATGACAATAACAGAACAACATAATCTTCTCTTTTCATGCGTGACAAACTAAAAAATTAGCCAAGACACCAGTGAGCTATGTCGCATGGACTCAGGTATGGCTGCTGGGTGCAGGTACGTGTCTAAGTATGGGATTCCTATAATTTTCATTCCAAGGATACAGGACACGCCAGAATATTTGAAATCCTTAACACAAACACACACAGATATATAGATACATATCCCTTTTCTAACTTAAATGGTATTTACTAGTTGTCAAATACCTTTTCATGCATATTGTTTATAGGAACGAATCCATACCCTTATCCGAGTGTAAGTGTCTGACACGGGTACTTTTAGTACATTATGAAGGATCATGTATCATAGTCCATGGTAGTCCCTAAAACGAGTAGTCCAGTAAGAGATGAAAACTTACCTGACCATCATACCACCCCGTCTCTTCATCTGCACCAACAGAAACAGTCAGAATCCACCCTATCCATCAAACACCCAGAACCCAAAAATCCAATAACTAACTTAAGACACACACAGACACGCTCACAGATGGAATTCACCCCATCAATTCAAAATTTAAACACACAGTACTCCAAATTAGAGGTGTCAAACGGGTCATGCCGGTCTAGCCCATGTAGCTTCGTGCCAACCATGCTTTGTGCCGTGCCTAATCATGTCGTGCCATGCCGTGTTGTGCCCGTGCCCATGCCAGCCCATCTCCAACCGAGTTTCCTTAGGAAAAAAGATTGTGTAACAACGAACAACTTAGTATAAAAGTTTGTGTAACAACAAACAACTTAGTATTTGTTGTACCTTGTCCCGTGCCCATCTAGAACCATGCTGTGCCGTGACTGCACCACTTCTGTGTTGTGCCCGTCTAAGACCGTATTGTGCCCGACCCACTCCCGTCCCGTGCCGTGCTCGTGCCCGTGCCCGCCTCCTCTAAAATTATTCCAGTGCCAGCCCGACCCATTTGACACGTTTACTCCAAATACAAGGATTTGACTTAAACAGATAGAGAATTCACCCCAACCATCAACCACCCCAAACTCCCCTCAAAAAAGACAAAAACTCGAAAAATTAAGTTAAAAACACGCAGAGAGAGTGTGTGTGTGTGTGAGAGAGAGAGAGAGAGAGAGAGAGAGAGAGAGAGAGCGCACATTCAACAGTGGCACTGAGCAACCGATTGCCAACGTAAGACCAACCTAAGTACATCCTCACAACAGCAAGCGTGACCACAAACAACCCACTAGAAACAGCGGCCAAGGCGGGCTTCAGCGGCTCCAACTGGGGCCCAACGGAGCCGAGCCAGGCCACGGGGAGCCCAACAAACACGGCGAACGAAGACCCAACGGCGAGCAAGCGAGAGCAGTACTCAACGATGTCGGCGGCGGCCCAGTTGAATGGGAAGGAGGTGGAGAGGGACTGGTACTCGTTGACGGGCTGTTGATCGAGTGGAACAGGGCACTCTGTTTCCGGTGGGGTGCGTCCGTTTCTAAAGGATGGGGACGAGGAGAAGGGTGTTATGGGGTTACGGCGGTGATGGGTTTTTTGGGGTAAGGTGGAGGTGGGGTTGGGAGGAGAGAGAAAGGGTTGTGGTGGTGGTGGGAGGCGGAGGAGAGAGGTGGCCATGGGCGACGGGTCTGGATCTTTTCCGGTATCTTCGTATGTACTCGATCTTTTTCGGTATGTTCGTAGATTTCATGCTCTATATCCATTTCAGTTTACTTGCACGGACTTGGATTGTGGGCCCAAAATGTGACCTTCATGTTTGGGTGTTGGTTTTCTAATTTTTTTCTCCGAACCAGTTTACACGTACCTACTATTCTTCTTTCTGGTAGCTCAAATGCAAGCCACCAACGCCGAAATTAGGAATTTTACAAAATAATTTTTTCTTACAGCCTAACCCAAAGAGGTTCTTGATGTTGATGTTGGCAGGCCATCCACAACTTAATGTTGGTTTTTTTTTGGCATAAAAAAAGAACTTCGTTGATATAAATAGAGATAATACAAGAAATAAAAAACAGACAAGAAACAACAAGCTAATAAGAAGACAATAAGCCAAAAAAGAAATTCAAAAAGAGAAATTCATTTTGCAACACATCCATATGATATGATTTTTTTGAGAAGATCTTGAAAGATGTAGCAAATCTTGCTAAAAATGATGCTTGATTGGGCAAGCCACAAAAGCTAAACACCAAAAAGGGCAATGCAAGGCAAGAACAAATAACCGCCCCATATTAAAAAAAACAACCCGCAAAAAACGATGAGCACAGAAAAACAAAATAAAAACCCAACAAAAATAGAGCAAATAGTTATCACTCGAAAAACGAAACTCGTCAACAGGGTCAATGCTAAAGTGCCCGATGTAGGGGAAAGAGACTCGGATCATTACGGCTATCCTCGATTCAATGATCTCTTTTGCGCATCTTCTGGTCATTAAAATCTAAGTAGCTATAGTTTGGCGCTTGTATTCATTTAGAGGTGCCCCCAGGAATGTGAACGATTTCTTGAACAGACTTGAACGAAAAATGCTAAACATGCTGAGGAGTGTGGTCATAATGCTCTGACATTGGGGTATCCACCACAATCCGATCTTCAACTGAGCTGATGCGGCTTGTTATGTCAGGATATAGTGACCAAAGTGATAGGTTTGAGCTTTTCACTCGAAGTATCTAGTTTGTCGCTAGACGCTCTATTTGGCGGCTCATAGGTCATAGCTGTGTCTCCAAAAGCTCTTTCTCTATAACATGGGTCATGGAGACGTTAGGCCGATGAAAGAACTGAAAATGCACACCAGTTTCAAGGGATGAACGAAGATCATGATCAACGAGGAGAAACTTTCATCCAAGAATAACACGTTTCCGCCTCCTAAATGGCTTGTTGAGACTAATCTCTGGTTTTGAGCCTTCGCGGTTCTGTGCCTGAATCTGGTCGGTCGAGCAATCTTGCCTAGGTGCATCACATGTTTTGGAGTTCTCTTGCAAAGTCTCCCCATCCCGCATAACGTTTTATCTGCATTGGTACGTTGTGGAGTCTCATGAGCGGCCGATATGTCATCAATGTTGGTTGAAACTGACCGAACCTTGGGATTATTTGAAACCATATACGAAAACATTTGCTCTAAGCCTCTTGGATCCATTGGCTTCTGTTTACACCCATTTTGGCCAAAATTAGGAAGAGAATAGACGAATGGCCTTGAAGGTAGTTTCAGGCCTTAAGAAGCCTTATGAATCGGCCACCTGCAGAATTGGGCCTTTGGAAGAATTTAAAGTGGCCACAATTAGGCCAAATTGAGTTTGGAAAGGCAGGAGAGAGTTTGAAAATTGATTAGGCCTCATTAATATTTGGAGAATGGCCTAATTAGTCAAGGCCCAAATTGATTTTTTAGATCTAGGCCCATTTTCAAGCCTCGGCCCAACTAATCAAAGCCCGGACTAGTTTTTCTGGCCTATCTAGCCCAATAAGGCCAAGATTCGTTTTTCAGGCCTAGGCCCAGTTTTTCGGATTTATTTAGGCCTAAAACTGACCAAGTCAAGAAGGCCATAAGCTGCTTAGTCATGCTTGGTAACCAAGCTGCTCACAAGCAGCTCAAAGGCCTAGAAGCTTCTCCCTAGTAAGCTGCTCAAGCAGCTCAAAGGCCAAGCTGCTCACAAGCAGACCTTTTTTACAAGCATCCATGCATGCAAGCAGCTCAACTAGACCAAGGACACATGGCAGCCATGCATGAAGACGTCCCAAGCAGCTCACAAGCACCTTAGGCCTGCACAAGCAGCTCAAAGGCCTAGAATGTTCTTGCTGGGCAGACCTGGGTAAGCTGCTTACAAGCAGCTCAAGGTCTGAGTAGACCCCATCCTTCAGAATAAAGCAAGGCCAAGGATAGGTGGCGTACATGCAGCCCCTTGGAGCTGTTGGATAGTGATTCATCTAGACCTAAGCAAGCTGCTCACAAGCAGCTCAAAGGCCTGGATGCAGAAGTTCCTTTTATTCTTTTACAAAGTTTTATGCAGAAAAGAAGGGCTTTTCAGGCCTTTACCATTTCCTTGGAGTAAAAAGGCACGTTTTGCTCAGAGAACACCCCTCATTGGACCATTTTGAAGCTGCTCGAAGCCTAGACCTTTGCTAGAAGGCCACATGGCGACCATGCATTGGAGCATTTTGAAGCAGCTCAAGGCCTGTGACTCCTATAAATCCCAGTTTTGGAGGCCTTGGCCATGGTCCACGACCATAAAGCCTCCGGCTTATCTCAATTGTCTTTCAATTATCTTTCAACTATTTTTATCTTTAGGTCCACGACCATAAAGCCTCCGGCTTACCCAATTTACCTTTCAATTGTATTTCAATTATCCTTTATCTTTCGGTCCACGACCAATCAAGCCCCCGGCTTACCTAATTTATCTTTCAACCGTCTTTACTTTCCCGTTCAATCTAGTCAAGCCTAGATTTTATCTCATTTCAGTGTAACAAGACTTTATTAAACCGTTAATGAAGTCCCTTTATTTCTGTTTTAGGCCTTGCTCTTCCTTTCTTTCCATTTTTCACACGATTAGGAAATATTAAGTCCTTAGCCCGCAAAGGCAAACCACGAACCTCCATACGGCCTCACCCCTTAGGTCGTACGCAATGGTCTGTACGAAGTCAGATTGAGGCATCCAGGCCTTGATACGAATTTGGGCAGTAAACCTGCCCTGGCACGCCCGCATCAGGCCTAGAACCGCACTACTCGCTGTTCCTAGGCCAATTGTTATTTTTTGGGAAACAAACAGCTTCTCAGGATTACCATCAGTAGGAAAAGAACACGCCATGGATCCAGACTCCATTTGATGTTGGTTCTTGATGAGCCCATCATACTCCAGAAATAAATACTGGTTTGGACCGTTTGGTCTGGTTTTGAATAAAATCCGGTTTCGGTTTCGGTTTCAAATTTGCCAAAAATCAGACCGAACCAAACTGTTAACACCTCTACTCATAAGTCTCTCCTCACTTCTTGATGATTTCAATGCTAGTTTGCCTCATTTTAGGGAAAAAAATAAAAGGTAGGTTGCCTTTGAGCTGCATTAATTTTGGTAATGACAGTCGATACTATTTAGTGATGGATGATGCTATGGTGTCCCCAGTCATTTTGGGGACACCATAATTTTTGGCATAACAGAACCATTACAAGCATAACAAAAATCATTACAAGTATAATAAAACCATAACACGGCATAACCAAAAACCAATCAAGGCATAACCAAAAATCAACTAAGGCATAACCAACCAAGTTATGCCTTGTTATGGTTTTGGTTATGCTTATAATGGTTTTGATTATGCTTGTAATGAATTTGGTTATGCTTGTAATGGTTTTGTTATGCCAAAAGTTACGGTGTACCCAAAATGACCGGGGACACCGAAGTCATTCCTTTTAGTTTTTATTTACTTTCTAGCTCAATGAGAAAAATCAGAAAAGTAATATAAATTATAGACCAAACTTTAAAAAGTTCATATAAAACAACAGTAAAGACACTAAAAGACATTTTTTTCCAACTTTTTTCGTCTTTAGTGAATTTTAATTCAATTTTGATTTATGTGTTTTTACTTTTCGGATTTCTCTGTCAAGACGAACGATAGATTCAAAAACATTCGAAATCTAGTAAGAAGTCAAGAAAAAACAACGAAAAATGCTTGGACAAAGATAACCCAAAAAATTAGGCACCCTTATTCATGCAAGAAATTAAAATGGTTGAATAACTATAACCGCTGTTAAGATGTTTGTTTCTTTTGTGAATTTGAAGAGCCATCATTTTCTTGAAAAAGATATGCTACTTAGTTACGTGGAATGATTGTTCGATCTAAATTGTTTGTTTGCATAAATAATTTTTTTGAGTACTATACGATTAATGGAAAACCTACGGCCACCGCTCAACTTTTACCACTCTCCTCACCACTTAATCTCACCTTCTGAAAGTGTTTTGGATAGTCCTAAAAGAGTTTCCGGACCATTAATTGTTGAGATGGATGGTGAGATATTGAGCGGTAGGCGTAACACCACGTATCAATGATTACAAGATGATGACCCAATTCGATACTCAACAGTGTCATCTCAAGGGAAACTTTTACTTGCACTCAACTTTTAATTGACCTTTCTTTTTGTCCTTCTCAATTATGTTTTTGTCATCTCTTTTACTGTCTTTTCCAAAACTACTTCACTAGCAAAAAACTCACGGTTCAGCCATTCAGGTGTTTAAAAAGTAGTGAGGCCTTTACAACAACAGGATCATTTGTGTAGGACCTCAAAGTTGGTACCGTATGACATCTACGCATCATCAGTGCTCAACTGGTCGATAACGAAGCCTTTTGGCATGACCAAGTCACTTGTTGAACGTACCAAGATAACTCCCCCGAAAAGGAAGCTTGTGGTAATTTTTTTCGGTACATATGTAGAGGGAAATTTGGAGAAAATACAACTGA
>BPLS01000627.1:257214-271161 GCA_019656275.1 Rhododendron kiyosumense
AATCGCGTCTTGAGTGCCACGGGTCAAAAGTATTTTCACCCTTTGAACAGATGAACGGTACAATCAGTTTCCTTGAAGAGATCCCATTTCATCAGTAGACAGACATTTGATTTTTTTGAATGTCGCATATCCTCCATTTTGACGAGGACATGGATGTAAAAATAATCAGGATTGGAATATTTGAGCCGCAATCAGCAACAACTGTTCCTGGGGCAGCTGATAATCAATACAGCAAGTAAGAAGACAGAACTCAAATGCAATTACATACAAGACGTCGAAAAAGGAAACTATATTTATTTCGGTTTTGCGTGATCATCAAGGATCCTTGATTTCTGCAGCAGTGAGGTACTGAAGCTTAAGCAGTAGCAGCAGCAGCTTGTTCTTCTACAACTTGCGAAGCGGGGAGAAGAGTGCAGATGAGGTTGCGGTCGCCATATACATTGTCGACACGTCCTGTTTGAGACGGCCACAGCATCATATAGTTCAGATGCAAACAAATTGAGTGGAACTTATGATAAAAGCTGATTGTTCTAAAAGGCAGCAAAATGATGCTTCTCAAACCTATATTTTTTTCAGTCGTTTTAAGTTGTTTTTGGCCCAGAAGCAGAAAGCAAACGTTGTGCCGAACATGGTGGCATAGCTTTCAGGACAAAAATAAGTGCTATAAGTTGATGTTATTGAGCCGTAGCAAACACCCCTCGAGAGGGGAAAAGCATCACATGATGAGGACTAAAATGAAGGGGTTGTCAGTCAGTAATAATGCAGGATTTTAAGAATATTTCATGAATTATGATTGTACTGGATTCAATGGTTTGCTTTTCTTTTCTTTTTTCCCCGTATTTTATTTTTGTAAAGATGAACTTCTCATATTGCCGCTCCATACAGTTCAAGTATCTATCCATACGCCTGGAGGCTGGAACAAGAAATATAGAGATATGCACCTGTTGAGGGCCAGAACTTAGATGCGCGGAGCCAAGAAGCAGGGAAGGCAGCATATTCCCGAGAGTAAGGTTTTGGCCATGCATCTGCCATGAGCAGCGACGGAGGATGAGGAGCTCCCTGCACTTACACTTCAAAGTTAATTCTTCTAAACATATTCTCATAAATTCAAAACAAAGTTGGAAGCATATGGACGCATAGGCACATTGAACAAGATGTACAAAATCATATGAGAACGGAATTGCAAAATTTCATAGCCTTGAAAAATAAAATTCAATAAAAAAGAGATTTTTTGCAGCCATGATGTAGAAACTATCTTGTTTACCTTGAGGACATTGTTGTTAACATCAGCTTTTCCTTTCTCAATCTGCGAAATTTCTTCTCTAATGGAAATCAGAGCATCACAAAACCTGTCAAGCTCGGCCTGCACGGGGAATTAAAGCATATTTAGAAGTCAAGAATCTAGACAAGTAAAGGGAAAGCAAATCCCTCCTTTCTAGCATTGTACCTTGCTCTCACTTTCAGTGGGTTCAATCATCAGTGTGCCTGGAACAGGCCATGACATTGTTGGCCCATGAAATCCGTAGTCCATAAGCCTTTTAGCAACATCTTCGGGCTCTATTCCGGCAGTTTTCTACAATGATAGTGGAATGCAATAAGTCCCACAAACATGTAATGAGGATACATTTGGACCATGGATTTGTAAACAGATTTGTCGAGGGAAAGAAAAGGAAGAAGAAAAGACGTTTATCCATGACTTTCCATTCCCTAAACAAATCCTCCTCAAATATGCAGTCCAAACACAAGCCAAGGAGAAGCAGTATTCAAGGCAAATGATTATAGGACCTACCTTGAAGCCCCTCAAATCAACAATGAATTCATGGGCAACTGTGCCATTGACACCACGGAAAAGAATGGGGTAATGGTCCTGTTAATTCAGAAAAGAAATGAATGCTTGTAAACAGTTCAACAAAAATAATCCATAAAATTATTGAAAGGGGAGCAATAGGTCAAAAGCTTATTTTGGTTCACGGCTCAAACAAAACCATCTCGAGTTCAAAGAGTAGGTCAAAGGGTTTTATTCATGTTCAAGCAGAGTTAAAAAAAGACTAATTGGTGCCTCCATTATCGATGTTCAAATGTAAAGGCCCATGATTAGTACATGACAATTGAAATCCATAAACTTTCTTGGTTCCTGTGCTTGAAAGAGAAAGTGCAAAGATAATCAAGGAAAGAGAAGGGACCTCCAATCGTTTTGCCATGTAGTTTGCATTCAAGATAGCTATCTTTGATGCTTCTGTGAGCCCCTTGGACCCCATCATGGCAATGTAGGTGTACGATATTGGCAAAATTAGTGCAGAGCCCCAAGGCGCAGCAGATATGGTACCAAGAGGCTGAACCTTGTCAGGGGATGGAATACCTCCTGTAGGTATCTTCATTTGTGATGAACAAAGGAATCGTTAGCCGTTTTAATATAAAGATGTGCAAAAGTTCAGTTCAATAAAATTCAGGATGCATTGATAATGTATTGTTCGCAGATCCAAAAAAACCTTCAAAAGTGAAATAAGTCCTGATGCAATGATTCATTTTACACCAAGGCGGCAATAAACCACACTGACTTTAGTTGCTTAATAGTGACGTTCTTGTGTATCAACACCACCAATGACGAAAACACAAAAAATGGTGAAGTGATATAATATCCATGATTCAACTTTCCAATGTTGGTTCGTATAAGTAATCATCACATAATTGCAACAAGAAAATGCATCTATATAGTCTCGCATCAAATAAAAGGCAAATCCTCTCTCGCAGTGCATTTACATTGAGTTTTTCATAGGAGGAAAATGAAACCAAGGAAAAAAAACAATCATGTGGCTTGTATTTGGCATATACAAAATTAAATAAAAACAGAACATAAAATCCAAGTAAGAATCATATGCAGTTGATAAAAACAGCAATGGAGCGTGAAAGTAATGCAATTTCTCAATTTTGGCGGTGGGAAGATCAATCTGATATGCTACTAAAAGAAATCTATGCAATTGAATTAGTGCCTACCACAGGATGCGAAGGCAGGAAAGGTGCCAGATGTTTCTTCACACCAATAGGACCCATGCCGGGACCACCTCCACCATGGGGAATACAGAATGTTTTGTGGAGATTGAGATGACAAACATCAGCACCAATCCAACCCGGGCTAGTCAAACCAACCTGCACGGAGAGAGAATTGCTAAAAATATTACTGAACTGCTCAACTAGTGAAAGAAAAAGAATGCACAGAATGGGAAAGAGAAAGACTGAAAGAATCTTATTTTTGCACAGTGGTCTTATAAACAGCTAATGGGTTAAAAAGAAATCATTCGCAGGGAGCAAAGTCCAATACAGAATCCAGATTGACTGGTCCTGAACATGATGCAGGAAGCAAAGTCCAGATTTATCTACCAAAGACACTTCTGCAAATGATGCATTTGGCTTAGGGCATACAGAAGAAAAATGTAGAATTACCAAGTAATCCAAAAGACAGGATTTAACATCCTTAGAAAGATAATCCAACAATGTGAAAGTTCCTGCAATAGGGCAGGTTTGTTAATCTAATGAAACTACTGATCTGCTCATGGTGATAATAGAAGCAGGGTTTAATTTGAAGAAAATTCACATCCCTTAGGATTTGCGACTCCTATTATTCTACAGTTGAGGTCCTACATTTCTGACAGTTGAGAAGATGAGAGTGATAGAAAAACCTGTGCATTCATGTTTGCGCCATCCATATAAACTTGACCCCCATTGTCATGTATTATCTTACATATTTCATCAATGCCTTCTTCGTAAACTCCATGTGTTGAAGGATATGTAACCTGAAATTTAGTATAGTCCTTACATAATCTGGTAAAAGCGACAAAATCAAACATATATATAGTCAATGTGAACCACAATACCATGAGGGCAGACAGGTTGTCCTTATTTGCCTCAGCGGCCTTCTTTAACTCTTCAATGTTGATGTTTCCCTTGGCATCAGTTCCAACAGCAACAATTTTCATCCCACACATAGCAGCACTTGCAGGATTTGTTCCATGTGCAGAGACAGGTATAATGCAAACATTACGGTGATGGTCTCCTCTTGCCTACCGCACCAATTACAAATTTTATGAGCCCAAGTCTATCAACAAGAAGCTTTTTACATCTGGAAAACAATTCATGAGATGCAGAGAGTTGTGGTGATGTTAATGTTTTCCCTAGACGCATGAGGTATAATCTTCAGTAGGGGCAAATGCCCATCTTCAATACCCTAGTGTATGAAATCATCAATATCTTGATGCCCTCAATTTCGAGGCAATTGCACAGAAGTCATGCGTTGCATTAGTCATCAATATCCATTAAGTCTCTAATTAAAATCCTACTGACCCTTCAAAAGAAGCATCAGAAGGGTTCTGTTACAACTCCACCAATGCTTTGTCAGTAAAACTAATACAACTAATGTCCCCATACCAGATGATAGGCACGGATGACCATGAGGCCAGCATACTCGCCAGCAGCACCAGCATTGGGTTGCAAAGAGAAAGAGTCGAATCCAGTGATTGTACACAACAGTTCACCCAAATCATTGAACATTTCCTGATAAATACAATTCATAAAAACGTTGTTAGAAAACAAAGCTGGTTTCAAAATATACACACAAGGAAACATGGTGGGAAATTCAAAGCGGAAGCAAAAGGAAAAATAGCATTTCTATACCTGATAACCTTGTGTCTGTTCAATAGGGGCAAAAGGATGCAGATCACTAAAGCTAGGCCATGTCACTGGCATCATCTCTGTTGTTGCATTCAACTTCATCGTACAAGAACCCAAGGGAATCATACTATGGCATAGCGAAAGATCTTTCGATTGCAGTTTGTGAATGTATCTAAGCAGCTCATGCTCTGTATGGTGTCTAAAAATGCAACGAAAAGTCAGATTGGTTTTGAACTACAACATAACAGCAGTTTGAAGTTCCATAGGAGAAAGAGTCATACGAGTTGAAGATTGGGTGAATTAGATATGGACTCTGCCTTACAAGGCCCGCAGGGATCATGTTCTGAACCTCTGGTGCAAGAGAGGCAGCCGTAAATGTCACCTGAAAATCAACACACATTTAACATTGATGCTATCAAGAACAAAATTGTTACTGATACTACAGCATGGAGAAAAATTAAGCAATACTCACAGGCTTGCCAACCGAGAAAATTTTAAACAGCTTGTCTACATCCTCTAAGGAGGTGGTTTCATCAAAAGCAACGGTGATCTGAGATATTATGACACTCCAGTTATCTCATTGGGTCATCCAAAAATCAAAAGCGAAAATCAAAGTAAAGGCTCTAAATCACACTAACTGTATTCTTGTCCACAATCCGGAGATTCATCTCATTCTTATAAGCAGCATCTGCAATTGCCTTGGTGTCAGCACACTTAATTTTCACGGTGTCAAAGAATGGAAGCCCCTGAACTTCAGCTGTACCAAGTTTTTTCAGTCCAGCAGCAAATGTCCCAGCAAGGCCGTGTACCCTTTGGGCGATGGTTTTAAGCCTGTCTGGACCATGATAAACGGCATACATAGCAGCCATATTTGCAAGCAATGCCTACATAACAACACAACAATCATTCACAAATACCCAAGCAATGAAGCAAAACAAATATTCTCAGAATCTCTGTATACTATGAAACTGCGATGGAATAGCTACACAGGAGTTGAAGTTCCAGATTCAAAAGGAGTCGCACCCTGATTATGACCCTCAGTATAAATGAGCTAGAAAATCAAAAGCATATAAACGCTTATAGCCTTTGCCTATTAAAATTGTAATCATTAACCGTTTAAATTCCTAAAGGGGGCGCTTGAAAACATCTGTAAATTACTAAGAGATGGGAGCAGCGACAAAATGCCCACCAAGTTTGTGTTTTTCTTAAAGAATAACCTGTGAACTGGACACCCATTCATGCATACAAACAGCAACTAGGTAATTCCAAACAAATTCAAATCCAACGAGGCCAATTTACAAAAATAGTAAGAAAATGACGACTTCGATAAGAAACTGGATGACAATCTCCAACCTGAGCAGTGCAGATATTGCTGGTTGCCTTGTCCCTCCGGATATGTTGCTCCCTCGTTTGCATTGCCATACGCAATGCAGGTTTTCCCGAAGAATCAACACTCACACCAATAATCCTCCCTGGCATCATTCGCTTGTACTCTTGGGAAGTGGCCAGGAAAGCCGCATGAGGACCTCCATACCCCATGGGAACCCCAAACCTCTGAGCCGACCCAACAACAATATCCGCACCAAATTCCCCGGGCGGCTTCAACATTGTCAATGCCAACAGATCAGTCGCCATCACAACCTTAACCCCTTTCGCGTGCGCATTCTTTATAAACTCTCCATAGTCCAAAACCTCCCCCTCAGTACCCGGATACTGAACGAGAACACCACAAACATCGCCCGACTTGTAATCAAAGTCTTTGAGATCAGCAACCACCACTTTCAAATCAAATCCATCAGCTCTAGTCTTACAAACATCAATTGTCTGAGGGTGACAATTACTACCAATGACAAAAGTCTTCTTTTTCCCCTTCTGTATGTTATTACACATGGCCATAGCTTCCGCAGCAGCCGTTCCTTCATCCAACAACGAAGCGTTCGACATGGGGAGACCCGTGAGATCCGAAACCATGGTCTGGTAATTAAGCAAGGACTCAAGCCGACCCTGCGATATCTCGGCCTGGTACGGCGTGTACTGCGTATACCAACCCGGGTTTTCCATAATGTTCCTCAAAATCACTGGTGGAACAAAGGTGTTATAATACCCCATACCAATGAAGGACTTAAAAACCTTGTTCTTAGAAGCTAGTTTCTTCATGTGGTCAATCATTTGGCTTTCCGTTAACCCTTCATCGAATTTTGAAAAACCCATTTTCTCTAACCGAATGGATTTAGGAACCGTGGCATCAATCAGGGAATCAAGATTAGAAAACCCGCAAACCTCAGCCATTTTGGTTTGCTCTTGTGGGGTTGCCGAGTTATGGCGGCGTGGGAAAGTGTCACTGGGCTTTAATGATTCGACTGAGATATATCGATATTGTTGGGATCCAATACAGAACCCAACATTATACGACTCGTTTCGAATTTTCCCATAAAGAATGCAAGGAGATGGGGATGAGACGTACCTCGACGGGGAAAATAACGCCGGCAGCGGAGAGGTCGCCGGAGTTCTGATTTCGCGGTGTGGCTTTGAGCGGGAAACCAGGCGTTGGAGGGTGGAACGGTTCGCGAGGCGTCGAGCGCGTTCCATGGTTGGGAAATTTGGAAATGGACACAATTTTTTTTGTGGGGTTTCCAAGGAAGTGATGAACTTTTTAGAATATATACCGCGAATGGTGCTCACCTACTCACGATGGGGAAAGGCAACCTCTCTGTTCTTATTGGTTTCCTACAATGGCAAGAAGCCAGTGGGCGTGGTGGGAATTGGTGATGACGAGAAACTTTTATATGAAACGGAGATGGGAGGAGTGGTGGTGTTCCACTCGGTTCATTTTTAATTTTTTGGCCATTTTGTGAGTATAATTTGATGATCTGTTTTATTCATTTTGTAGAGTTCAGCGAGGACATTAATGTTGTGTTTGGATTTAGATTTAAAATTTTTTTTGAAAAATAATAGAGGTAATAAGTGAAGAGAGATAGAGAGAAATGTTGGAAATAGGGAGAATTTAGGGGGAATTTTTTGAAAAATGTTTTTTGAGAAGTAAAGAGAAGAAGGCATAAGCTTGTCAAAAATCATGTTCATCGGACTTTAATAAGTATATGATCGGCAAATATAAAAATTAAAGAAAAACAAAAATTGGGTCGAAAAACACACTGAATTAATACCTTTTCTTTTCTTTTCCCTGTAATTTTTACATGTGCCGATTATTTATCTACTAAAGTTCGATGAACATAAATTTTAGCAAAATTAATTTTTTTGCCGAGCTCTACAAAATGAACAAAGCTAATCATCAAAGTGTGTCTAAAAAATGACTGAAAACTTGAAAACGGATCAGAGCACCACCAGGTCCACCACCCCTCCTCCTTCGGTTTCATATAAAAGTTTCGGGAAGGAGACAAGTAGTAGGTGTAGTTTTCTTCATAAATAAATATGGAGGTATTACCCTTACAACCCCTGTACTTTTAAGTATTGTTTTTTTAAAATAACATTTTGATTATTTGTTTTCATTTCAAATGGCAGAAGAATACAAGTATCTGAATTCCATCAAATAGGATAAAGAAATGAAAATTCATTAACAAATAATCCTCATTCACGAGAAAAATAATCAAGTTATGCTTTAAGCAAAGATTGACTCCCAAACATTTTATATGAAACTATAAAAGGGTGGCCAACTGAGCAAGCCCTCAGTTGGTTGAATAACCGCCAATGGATTGTTAGTACTTACTTCAATAGTAACAAAAATAAAATAAAATTGTGTGGGTATGTTTCTACGTAATTGTGCTTCTTAAAATGTACTCTAGAATTCTAGTTCCGACAATACTTGGCGAGTGTCTTTAAAAACTACCTAAAGTACATGGATGTAATTGTAACTAAAATACTGAAACGATAAATAACTTTTTTCCCCTCATAAATGGTACTTTGAAACTGCTAAGATGGTACGTGTAACACAACCATACAATAGACAATGTTAAATAATTGTGTCATACATTACTAGTAAGATATAAACAGTTAAAATAAGATTAATGGGTAGAAAGGGGAAATATTAAAAGTAAGATTGCTAAAGTAATAAACAAGAATAGGATTAATTTCACCAATAAAGGATCACTCAATCCTCGTCAACCAGAAAACCAATAAAAAACACCATCTAATTTTTAAGCGATATCGTCGGTTAGCCAGCCAAAAATATTTTTATAAAAGCCTAATAAATCCTTCTTGTCGTTGATGGTCCTTCTTCCCACTCATTGTAAATTTCATTTCGTGTCTCAACACAAAAGATCAAAATTGCTCTTGGTTGTCTATTCCTTATTGCTTTAAGGGAAAATTTCAAAATAGCACATGACCTTTCACACAAATCACACACAGGCACCTAACCTTTTAAAATTATCAAAAAAACACCTGACCTATTTAAAAATCCATCAATTTTCCACCCGCCGTTAACTTTCCATCCAAAATAGACGAAAATGTTGAAAATGTGCATTTCGGCACGAATATTGGCAAAATAAGATTAAGGCTCATTTTGGTAATACACAATATTATACTCATAAACAAGATTAAGACTCGATTTGGCTTTAAAAGTCAATTAATAACTTAATTTTGGTCTTTCTTTATTAAAAAAAACGCATTTGTTAGTTTTGGGTCAAGACGAATCAATAAGTCATAAAAATTACTTCACTCAGTCACTTTTCACACCTACCCATAGCTATTCTATGTTTTTTGTTTTTGCCTTTTCCTTTGTTTAATACAGAGTAATCTTATTTGGCTGCATAGTTATGGGTATTTAATTACAAAATTAAGCTTGATTCCTTATTTAGGGTGTGTTTGGATTGAAAAATTAAGTAATTTTTTTGACTTATTGATTCGTCTTGACCCAAAACTAACAAATGCGCTTTTTTTTTCTTTTGAATAAAGATAAAAATTAAGTTATTAATTGACTTCTAAAGCCAAATCGAGCCTTAATATTGTTTATGAGTATAATATTGTGTTTTGCCAAAATGAGCCTTAGGCCCCATTTCAGAACGCAAAAAAAAGTCCTTATTTTTTTAAGAAGACAATTTCAAGCTTAAAAATTATTGACTTATTGAAATCTAAAAATATACAATATGTATATTGTTTGAAAAATCTCATTGAGATCTTTTATACAATGCAAAAAAAAAAATTAAAAAAATATTTTTCATTTACATTATTTTTCAATTTGAAAATGTGTAATAAATTGCTTATTTTTTATGAAGGTTTCTAGAACGGGGCCTTAATCTTGTTTTGTCAATATTCATGTCAAAATGCATATTTTCATCATTTCCGTCTGTTTTGGATGGAAAGTTGACGGCGGGTGAAAAATTGATGAATTTTTAAATAGGTCAGGTGTTTTTTTGATAATTTTAAAAGGTTAGGTGCCTGTGTGTGATTTGTATGAAAGGTCAGGTGCTATTTTAAAATTTTCCCTTTCTTTAATCTCTCTTATCTTTCTCTCCCTCTTTTGCATTAAAATATGTCATCAATTAGTAGTAATACATACATCAAACAATTAAGGTCCCTTCAATTTTAAAATTGTTTGCCTTTTATATTAAGAGCACCAATTCAGACATCAAGTGAAAAAAAATTACAAGAAGACTAAAGATTTAACATATATAAAGTAGTCAACCCACCTTCCAAATGAGAAACATCCTCATTGTCCACAAATTAAACCCTCCCTCTTTTTAAAAATCCTCACAACTCGGATCTCTTTCTGCCTTAAATAGCACATATTACCTTCTCGATTCTTTCATGGCCCTCTTCAATGGAGGTAATCCTATATAACACATGTTCATAGGGGTGGTTTCATTAAGAGTTTGATCTGAATTATTAGAATCAAATTTACATTAGGTACTATTGGATACACAAGGGTAAGGTTCAAAAAATATGGCTAAATTGTGAGGGCATTTAGGTCATCTCGTCTATTTCGTTAATTGACTTAGAAACTATTTAAAGAGTGATTCTATATGAAACCCCCCAAAAAAAAAATCTCTTCGGCCCCATTCTCTTTATACACCCATTTAGAAAAATTATCTTGTTCCCAAATATCCCCATCTTCAACATAAACCCAAATGCAAACGTAGTTAAAAGCTACCACCATCAGCCGCCACCTATCGCTTTCGACCACCATGCCAGCCACCCTAATTTCATTCTTCATTTATCTTATACAAATTCAACTTTCTTGATCTAAGCCGTTATGAATATGAACTATTTCCTCTCTCCTCATTCTATAATGCATATATATGTGAGAGTGATAATTGAAGAAGACTTTACATGGGGATTAATCAGATGAACAATAAATAATAGATATGTATACAAATCATTGGTATACACATTGTATACAAAAGGGGGACATAAGAGAGTAAATTGGTTTCAATTTTCCTCTGCTCCTACCGAGATCGTGCTTCAAGGAGTGAATTTTTTTCTTCATCTTATGGCTTATTGTCTAGGATTTTAAATCTACTTTAATCCTTATATATATATTTATTTACTTACGCTTTGGATTAACCACTGTATATGTTTTCAATCACCCGAGTTAGGGCAACATTGAGAGATATACTACCGAGATTTGTCAGTTTTCCATTTCAATTGATATCAGAAGAGGATTTTAGGGTTTGTTAGAGATACTACCATTTTGGTATCTCATAAAAATAAAAATAAAAATGTAGTGGGTGCGGAAGAAATATGGGGCTAGAAAGATATAATTTGATTTCAAACAGAACCAACCCTGTTTTAACTTCAATAGTTATGGGTGCATATTTGATCCTCTCATAATTGAGGTTGTGTCAGTGAAATTAATCCTTTATGAAACTATGTTCTCCTCCATACAGCTAATTTTGTGGTCCAGACTGTATATGATAATCCTGTGTGACCATAGGGGGAATACCCAATACCAAAGTTACAAGGACTTGTCAATTTCAAGATCTGGTAGTGGTGGGTCACCGATGTTTCAGCAGTTAGAAAACTCGAACTTGGTTGGAAAATACTCAAGTTTGAATTCAAATAATTTCATATTTTGGGAAAAGAAAAACACCACTAATACGCGGTTGACCATTAGTTTCAATTCCGATGTAAATGGAGTGGGTTTTTGTACAAATAGTGGTGTGGCGTGACGGGCAATACTCTCTAACAAAAATACTTGGCCCCGTTCCAGAATATGTTCTTAAAAAATAAGTATTTATTTTACATTTTCAAACTCAAAAATCATGTAAATGAAAAATGATTTTTCAATTTTTTTTTAATACCGTTCAAAAGACCTCAATGAGATCCATTAAACAAGATCCATATTATTAAAAAAATTATTAACATAAACATATTATTTTAAATTTAAAATTATTTTTTTTAAAAATAAATACTTATTTTAAATTCTGGAACGGAGTCAGGCCTAATATCATACTTAGAATTTCCGTTTCATTTTTTTCAATAGCAACCAAAAAAAAAAAAAAAAGTGGTGGGTGGGTGGGGTGGGGTGGGGTGGGTGAAGAGTGCGTAGGTCTGCGCACCAATATCGAAAAAGACAGGGATCTGCTCATGTGGAAATCATGGTATTCCCAAGAAGACTGCGAGCCAATTAGCAAGGAAGCAAAAACCGACATAAGTTTTGGGTCAAGTGCATGCACCAAATCTTTGATTTTTGTTCATACGGTACCCCTCAGTGAGTTGACAGGATGTTAGTATGTTAGTTAACGAGATATTTAGAAGCTATTTATAGCCCTGAACTTTAAAATTTGCTAGACTGCTTCCCATGAGACTCACTCAGGTCATTACTGGGAAGAAAAATGAGACAACCAAATTAACAAACTTGATTTCTCCCAAATCTTTGAAATTGAACTGAGAGAAAACGTATGGAATCTTTTTCAAATTGTACGCTTTTATCGACCACTTCCTGACCGCTTCTCTTTCACATATGTGTCGATCCACACATTTAATTGTGGAATAGATTTTACACATATGTAAGAGAGGAATGGTCGAAAAGTGACCGGTAAGCATGTCATAGCATTACTGATTGCCGTAACATCAATAACTAGGAATCTTTTTTCTCACCATCTACTAGATTCTTTGAATCATGGTTGGGAGAATATTCTAAGAATCTATTTTACATTTGAGTCATTGACTTATCCCTCACACCATACATAACGTCATAGTAGTTAAAAAAAATATGAACAAAAAGAAAAGATAAAAATAGAACAGTAATATGAACTCATGAAGTATTAGATATATATAGAAGATCAAAATATATTAAATTGTGTAAATACAAGTGTGGGTATATGTTTTTTTTTTTTTGGGTAAATAGTGTGGGTATATGTTATGTGGAAGGATCGAGATACGAATTACGATGGGGCTACCATATAAGTACCAATTCTCCATTAAACACTTAGTTGGATGCGTAATTCACAATGAGGGTGGAATTGCAATAATCAAAGGTGTGTACTAATATGAGGTCACTTGATCAGGCAACCAGCGACGGAGCTATGCAGGGGATGGGGTGGCCAAGCAATCCCCCCTCCTTAGTTTGGGATTTTTTTTTTTTTTTTTGGTTTCACATGCAATTTTTTGTTTTTTCACAAGACAAGCTTTTATTTTACTACTGTATTAATCTAGGGGGTCGTTTGGATGCCGGCATGAAAAGGGGTATTAGTTTCATTCTCCCTAAAATCATGGGCCTATGGTTAATCCTTGATTTGAGAATTCATTTTGCCTTGGGTATTAGTTTTCCCCCCGGATTCTCTTGTACCCCTAATACTCCCGGTGGAGGATTATTTATAGGGAGGTTTTGGAGTGATATTAAATAATATCCCCCAGATAATACCCCCGTCTCTTCCATTTCAATTACAAAATAACTTTATCTCATATTTTATCCATCATTCAAATCAAGTACTATTTAATCCTTATTCTCTAATACCTTATTCAAACCAACTACTCCCTCCGTCCTATAATATTTGTCCAATCCGCAAAATGAGAACGTAAAAATAATACAATTTTTGCAAGAAAAACTCCAATTTTTTAAAAGAATTTACTAGATATCAATGAGTTCTTTAAATTTATAAAAAAAAATTGATTTTTTTTCTTGAAAGAAATGCATTATTTTTTAGTCCTTGTTTTGACCGGACAAACATTTTGGGCCGGAGAGAGTACTTTTTAATCCCCTCGTCATATTAATATGAGTCCATCATTCTTACATAATATCCCTTATTATCTTGAGAGCTTCGGTGAGGAGGACATAGTGTAGGGTTCAATTCCATAATTAGTCCATCAACATTTTCCCGTACAGTC
>BPLS01000627.1:290743-312162 GCA_019656275.1 Rhododendron kiyosumense
GGATATAAAAAGAGGGCTGATTATTAGAGCAAAAGGCACTTATAAAAGCTGGAGGCAAGGAGGAGATCTAAACTCTAGAGGCCTCAAAACCCTTCACGTGACTTCATTTCAGTCACCCAAAGCACAAGAAGGCTATGCATATAAAGACAAGATAAAAGGAGGTGTAGAATGCTACTACTCGGCCCTAATGTGACAAAATTCTTTCTGCACCTCTTATACCCATTTCAGATGCAATTAATATATGTAACCAAAGTAAACGTATATTATATACTATCTATAAAAGTATGGAAGGCACTAGAAGAGAGCTGAAACGATTGGAATGCTTGGTAGATGGGTCGTTTGTTTTTTACACAATTGACTAGGGATTGACTTTGGGGTCAGGCCACCAAAGGTAATTTTGTTGTGAATTTTCAAGTCTCGGCACGAATGACATGTTTTTGATCCAACTGGAGAGGAGATTAGTCGAGGTGCGAGTAAGATGACATGAACACCCTTGACCGTAAAAAACATAAAGAAATGCCCTAGAAGAGCATTATGGTTGATAGGTATACATGCCCTACCACAACTCTCTTTCATGAACTTTAAACAATTTATTAAAAACATTACTTGTAAAGAGTTTAACAATAAAAAAATATTAATAATTAATACACATCTTAAATACTCCGTAGGTGAGTTAAAAAAGCTTAGAAAGTGATTGAAAGAGTGAAGTGATATTCCCAAAGGACAATGATACACCCACCGCGGCTCCCCCATTGCACCGCCCACCGCATGCACGCCGGGCCCACTTTGGCCACCGGACGGCCGATTCGAGCCGTTCAAAAATTCTAAAAAAAAAACCGAGTGGGCTCTGGTGAGAATAAATGGCATTCGACGTGTGTAGGTACTCGATCCGAACTTCCAAAAATCAGATGATCTGAGACGTTATAAATGGAAGATTGGCTTGAGTACTTACACACGTCGTATGCCATTTATTCTTGCGTGGGCCCACTCGGTTTTTTTTTTTTAAGAATTTTTGGATAGTTCGGATTAACCGTCCGGTGGCCGGAGTGGACCCGGCGTGCGTGCGGTAGGTTTATCATTTCCTCCCAAGTATTGAATGAATGATTGAACTCTTTTCTAAGCGTTCGGTCATTGAGAAGGAGGAAGGCTTGGGAGGCCTTACGATTTTGATAGAGCAGTGTTAAGGGGGAAGAGCACCAAGGGACCGGACTACCAAAAGGGTAGGGCCCATTTAAGCTGTTCCCGTAAGAAGGTTAAGGTGAAAAAATCTCAGTTTTCCATCATCTCTTTCATTCCTATATATAAGAAGGTTATATAGGAGTCACTCTTTGACAGAATCTATAATGGATAATTCATTTTTTGTCGTAGAGTTTTATTGTTGTAGCGGGTTATATCTTGTTCGATAGTTGTTGGGCTTGTATGTACGGAAATTTAGGTCTTGGACTTTCTGATTGTCTTATTTTAGATACTTACTTCAAAAACATGGATGGGTCTCAATTCTCAAATTGGAAAATAGACACTTCTCTAAGTTGGCCATTTGCCTTAGTACAAGATAGCCCCTATATATTCTTTGGTTTACTACTTTTTGCACTTTCATTTTTACATTTTCCAATTCTGGGTGTTTGGATGTCCTCGTGTTGGGAACATGTGTGAAGGGATATTTCCCAACGGATTGGGCCTATGCGCATGCACATGGGAGAATTTTGGGAGGATCAAACTCCCAATAAGTAGTATCAGAGCTGATGGCTGATAATATTCCATAGGCGTACTCTCTCGAAAGCATCATTGGTCGTGAGTTTGCACGGAGACTCTTGGAGGAGTGAAAAAATCCTTTTTAACTCTTGATGGAGTAGAAAAGTTCCTAGTGTGTGTGGCAGGTGGCTGGTGAGTATGATGGCTCTCGATGAAGTGGGTGCGGTGCATAAGCTTGGATTCAAACATGGTGTTGGAGAATGGTAATAGATCAACAATTAAGGGAGAGTCATGAAGTGGATCAGATCGAGGGGAGCAAGGCCTAATGTTCACACATGAAGGGGAGATTGTTGGGAATATGCGTGAAGGGATACTTCCTAACAAATTGGGCCTACGCACACATGGGAGAACTTCAGGCGAATCAGACTCCCTACACCTCACCCATAATTCATTCCATGAAAATGTGTTTTTAGTTTTTGATGTTAAAGAACAAAAGATAGAAGTAGATAGAGATGAGCTTCTTGACTTCTCAATTTTCATCGTTTCCAATTTGGTTCACATATATGAAACACCTACAGAATGCATTATATACGTATCTCTCAAACACTACTCCTAATGGTTTAGCCAGAAATTTATACCTATGAGGGCACAAATCAACACGTGCGACTTTGTAAATTTAATGCTTAGGTAAATTTATAATTTTCACTAGTAAAATAATTGAAATTCGACTTTGCTTAGGTAAATTTATAATTTTCACTAGTAAAATAATTCAATATCCTATAGGGTGCAAGTGGAGTAAAGTGCAATTGGTGTCTCCCTTATACTTCCATGCACATGGGCAGCGTTTGATTCCCGTAAGCACCCATCCTCCTATCCAAGTCTCTTGGGATGGAGTAGATTAGGATTAACGAATGACAAAAAAAAAAAAATACTCTGTAAGAAGCTGCTTTGCAAAATCTCCGAATCAATCCATTAGTTAGGCACTCTCAAACTACCATAAAAAATCTGCTTGGAATACCTACCATCGGAACTTGTTATCACCGTATTTGATGGGTAGTTGGACAAATGCATGACTTGTGGATATGGAGGAATTAGCAAAACTAAAAAAGGACCATATAATTGATGGTGCTAAATGATTGAGTTCTATTGGTAGATGTTTACGTATATAACACTGTACGATTTATCAACATGTATATGTGTATATAACAGTGTACGATTTCTCAACATGTATATGTGGAGTGCACGTCGAGTTGTGCTTGTGTCACAAACATTCACACATACAAATACACGAACTCACTCGCATTGAGTGTGGTAATTAATTTGTGCATTTAAGGAGTGAAAGTGTTTGTGGTTCTAGACTTATTGGCGGAGTGCACAAATTTAAATCTCGACCATTGCGTAGCAGTTTTTCAGCCTTCTAATACAACTACACTCCGGAATACCGCTGCTACCCAAAAATTTACGTCTTTAACAGTCGATCCCCAACGTGTATTGTTTCGTATCCGATTTTTTGCCTGCTTCACAAGCGCTACATGACTACTACGGCCGCTTCAAGTGCTTTGGCACAAAAGGAAATTTAAAAATATTCAGGATCACTATACCTAATTCCTATTACGTATCGTTCGATATATCCACTACTATTTTACCGTTTTCGTTGCCACTATGCAGTTTGTTACCGCTATTTAAAATCTTGGTGGAGTGTGAAGTTGTAGAGAAGAGGAGATTTTATCAAGGGATTGGAACGATTAGGAGAGAGAGGGGGTGGGAGAGATGGGTATGGCATAGATTTGCATGGGAGCGTGGATGGTGATCTCCTTAGTATTGCCAAAAAGCAACAAATGCTAGTGCAGGCAACGGACATTGACAGCTCTTTTAGTCCCCACACCTTTTACCATCAACAAGACAACTAGTACTTACCAGTTTCATCTTTTTCAACTAGATTTTCCTTCCTTTTACCATAGTTAACCAATTGGAAAATAATTTCTACATTCTTTTTCTTGTCTTTCAGTGAGAAAAATACACAAAAACCACACCAAAAGACAAAAAATAGAGTGTCATAATCAAAAAATGGAGTGTAGAAATTATTTTCCTAACCAATTTACCTATCTTTGCACTCTCCGTGGGGAAAATGGTACTTTAGAGTAGAGCAACTGAAGTACTTCGCGGTTAGTTTTTTTTTTGCTCGGCAGCGGTTAGTTTTTTTTCACTGGCTGTGGATTCTCAAAACAAGCTAGTAGAATAATAACGAATACCATTACCTATTTTGGAAATTTGGGGTTTGGGTTTACTAACGTGGGTATGTTAAAACGTATGGTGCATAGAGGGAGGGGATCATCATGTGCGGAGAATAGTGATATTTTCACGTGAATATCCCTCATTAGTCTCAAGTAAAGCAAAACAAAGTTCATCATAGTCCTATTTGACGATTCAAATCCGATCGTTTTGTCGGTATCAATGTATTTACTTTCCTTTCAAAATATCACGTTTATTAGACATCAGAAAGGTTTGGTTGAATCATATTAATTAGACCAAAAATAAACGAACGCACATTCTAGCTATCCATTTTTTGTGGTGAAACTATGTTTCGAATGGATACTAATGTCCGAACATGCAATTTAAGTCCTCAAGATTTTACAAAATGAACATCGGATTATATATTACCGTGATGAGTCGTATTTTGTTTCACATGAGAGGATCTTGTTTGGGAGGGCGTGATCAAATTAGTTTGAGGTTTTATTTTTTTATTTTTAATTTTGGTAAAAGATCAATATATTCTAGGTTAAACTTTAAAGTTTCAAGGGAAGGGAAATATCAACTAGCATTAATGAAACATATATATTTGCTGGTCCCTCCAGCTGTCTGAATGACAACTATATATCATCATCATCTTTATAAAAACCTCCCTTCAACTTTTGCACTAGCCATGTGGAGAGCTTTTCCTCTTGATTCCAGGCCAGGTTTTCCAGCTATGAAACCTGGCTTCCCCCACTTCACAATTTTGATTCACAACCCTAGATTTTACAGGTTCATTCTAGATTTGATGAGTTAAGAGGCCAATTTTTTTTTTTTTTTTTTTACTAATCACTTTCAATTGTAACAATATTGACAAGTGTAAAATTGCTTATTGAATAATTCTATGTAGGCCCCGTTTCGGAACACCTTAAAAAGTAAGTACTTATTTCACAATGAGTTGGTCGGAATGGTCTTGTATAATGTTTCCAACGGAGGAGCTATGAATAAGGTTTCCTATGTGAATTTTCGGCGCTCAATGTATTGTTTTTTATTCGAATCGTTCAAAACATTTTTGGACGATACCTGAGATTACGTACGCAGAGCCGTGAATTTATCTTAGGTTAAAACGGACGAAGTTTCAAACATTGTGATTGAACTTCACTCCTTCCTGTTCCAAAAAAAAATGGCTCCACTCTTCAAATTGTGGCGGGTAAAAAAAAAAAAAAAAAACTCTTCAAATTGTGGGTCTTTTATATAATTTGAATTTTAGCAATTATCAACTATTTTGGGGTCAGTTTATATAAAGTATTTGCTCCGGCTTTAAGTGGGATCCCCGCTAGTGGACGGTGATTTTATAATTTTCCAGGGTTAATCGAGGTGCGCATTAGTTAGTCGGCCTAGTCCGAACACTTGATTTAAAAAAAAAAATTTACTTTCCAGTTCCGTCTGACATTAATGTAACTTTAACACCCATGTTAACGGAGCGTGTCAATGCAATAGTATATTTGGGTCAACGTACGATCTTGTTGCCTGGGTTGTATATATCCACATAATCTATTCCATGTTTTCCTTGTTTTAAATGTTCTTTTTTTTTTTTTTTTAAGAAAAAGAATTTAATAATTTTTATTAAGACTTACAAAGATTAAAAGGATTAAGAGCACACCAGCAAGAAGCCACTCGAAACCTAAAAGATGACAAGACGCCGACTGAACATCATAACAAAACCACATAAAACTCAACCTAAAAAATCAAAAAAAATCCAAACCGACCCTCATGATAACCTATGTAGAAACAACTACTACCTCCGTCTCAATTTACTTGTTCCAGTTCTATTCTAACCGAATAAAAAAAATAGTTATATCTTTAAATTGGTAATGAATTTTATATCCAATATGGATCTTATTTGATAGATCTCGATTTATTCTATAATACAGTGTTTTCAAAATTACCTAAAATATTATAAATTATAAGATATAATCAATTGAAAAGTGACACGAACTCTCAAAAGTGACAATTAAATTGAGACGGAGAGAGTAATACTTTTAGAGGAGTGCTACATACACTACACACTTTCACTACATCATTCACTACATTCTTTATGGAATCCATTTCGGGTCCAACAAAAAATACAGAAAAATATCCATAAATTTTAAAATAATGTTTTAGGGGGCCCCATAAAAAATCAGTTCTAACGGGTATCGATAAATATTATTTCTGGGTTCGTATGTTCGAAACTGCGCAGTTAAGCATTTTCGCTCCTATAAATTGAGAAAAAATACTTACCGATACCGGTTAAAGCTAATTTTTTACAAGGCCTCCTAAAATATTATTTTAAAATTTATGGATATTTTTCTGTATTTTTTGTTGGACCCGAAATGAGTTCCATAAAGAATGTAGTGGATGGTGTAGTGAAAGTATGTAGTGTATGTAGCATTCCTCATACTTTTAACTGGCTGTCCATTTTTCATGAAATCTTATTGACTTCAGAGTAGGAGGGCTGCAAATCAAGATGCTAGTGAGCAGCTCGAGGCTCGACTCATTAAGACTCAGTTTGACTCGAGTTGTTTAGTAATCTAGTCCAGCTAAAACTCAATTTTTAGGCTCGTAAAGTAAACCACCGAACGCAACACTCTAAAACTTGACTCGGCTCAAAAAACTCAGCTTGTTTTTATAGGTTGGGCTCGTTTAGTATTGAGCCGAGCTTGAGCTCAAGTTATAGACTCATGTGATAAGAAGCCAAGCTCAAATAATGCAAAATTTAGCTCAGCTCATTTGCACCCCTACAAAAAAATCTTGTGTTCGACCCTCAACTAATTAATGTTATCCACTAAACAAGACTATCATTGGTTAGCTAGATTCACATCTCCAACGGAAGGATCTTAATGATAAACATTGATCTTAATCGATCATAAGATGCACCCCACATGTTTGATTTTGCACCACCCACTTCAAACATCTGGTAATACCTGTTGATTGATATGGATACATATAGGCACAAATATATCTGACATTTAAGATGGGGAGGCATGCTACGTATACAATTTAAGAGTCACTCCTCTGCATGGTCGTGAGGAGATTTATATATTTTTGATAGAGACGTCAAAACAAGTAGTAACAGAAATTGTCAAACCACTTTTCCATCATCGATCTCTTCTAAACCTAATTGGTATTAAGGAGGGTTTCAGTTAAGTCTTTTATTGCATTCAACATTGCACCTGCAAACCTGTTTTTAGAGCAGTCGTAGGGTGTGCTATATATGTTGTATCAAATCCATGGAGGCACTCCGGACCTAACAAAAATGTTTTGTAAGGTGGGTGCTAGCTTTTCTTGATTTTGCTTTGATGAATTGGAAGGGGCCATGGCAATGGAGCTAAATGACAGAGTATCCTTGATGGGAAAAGGTCCCATTGACAATTCTTGTTGGAATAATTGGAATTTGTTAGATTTGTGAAGTTTGATTTAGTTGATCATCTGGATTTGTGACTTCCCTAACTATATATTGGAGATCGGTAATTTGGTGATGTGAACCCCAAAATACGAATTGATGTTGTCCGATGTACCTAATGTTTCTATGTTCTTTCTTCATGCATTAAAACTAGTGTGACCTATAAAAGTACCTAATTACTTAGTTGACAAACCACGTGAAAATCTCGGTACCGTTTCTTTCTGTTATTGCATGATTTATTATTTGTGCACGCAATTGTTTGTGCGTGTTATGGGTTGAATCTGCACGCAATCGCGTGTGTGTTTTTGGGTGGAATCCGCAATACAAGTTGTGTTGAAAAAGGATTTGAATAAGTGAATCAATGGATTAGGATTGGTGGAGACATGCAAATTGGATTTACGAGCATATGTTTTGACTGCGGTTGTAGATTCCGGAATCCACTGGGAATTTAACATACATAAGATTTTAAATTGTGCGGAAGGTAGAATTCTTTGAGGATTTTGAGCTAAAGAAAAAGAGGTAAGAGATGATAATGACCTGAGACTTAGGAATTTGTTTTTTTTTTCGTTTTAGGTTCAAAATCTTCCAAGTGTTGTCAATTCCTTCGCAGCCAGCCCATAAGAACTTTGCTTTGATTTTAATTAAGCTCTCCGCAAGTGAGCGGTGGGATTGGGCTCCCAAAATTAATTGAGATGCATGTAAGCTAGTCCAGACACTTAAATTATCAGAGAAAGAGACGATGTGAAAAGAAAGATAGACATACAAGGATGTGAGAAAAAATAGTGGTGACACCGGCAGTGAGTTCGTGCTTAACCTCGGGCATGGCGTCAGAGGGTTTTTGGCCTAATGGCATCAAGTTCATGCTAACTTTCATTGAGGGAAAAAAAAAAACTAGAGGTGTGGCCTTTTCGTATTTTGTATATCTGATATTGTTACTACTTAGGTACCGTTCCGTTAAGATTTTTATTTAATAAATACTTATTTTTCGTTTTATGAGACATATTATTATCTTACAATACATTATTGTTAATTCAAAAAATAACTATTTATTTTAGTTACCGAAACACACCTGATCTATAACTCCCAAAAGCTAGCTAGCCGGGTCCGTCTGAGGTACCTTGATTAACCTTGGCCCACAACTGCATTTGTGTTAGTTGGATTTGTATATATGGGCTAATCAAGTAGTAAGAGGAATCCTTTTCTGGGTCCAACTATTATGGGCTGCATCATGAGAGGTACCTATCTACTACTAGCCCACAACCTCTGCAACTTACTTTATAGAGGATTGAAATTGTGTGTGTATATATAGGTCTTGAATAATAGATGGAAAATTGAAAGATTTGATCATGCACTTATAGAAGGCTGCATATTGGAAATTTTAGGCTCTCAAAATTTTAGGGTCACATCTGATCACAGATTCCACAACATTGTATCAATTAGAGCTTCTTGTCTAGTTACTTCTTTTTCGGGTCCATACCAGACTCACGTTGATGATCACAATCATTCATTATGCAGATCTCGTAGTACTTCAACCATGCAAAAATTTGTTCTGATTGCATGCAGTTCAATACCTAATCCAAAAGCATTTACCTTGAAAAAAGTAGGAAAATTTAGTTCTTATCCAATATGTCCGGTTCATTTCTTTTCAATATTAATGTGATCTGATTTGTAGGAAAGTGTACAATACACACCCTTTAAAAGGGTGTACCATATGCACCTATTTTATGGTTTATTTATAACATTTTAGCATGTTTCGTAATTTTTGTCCTAAAATTCATAACTTTTCAGCAGTATGATTCATAATATTTTCATTATGATTTGTAACATTTTGGTATATCTCGTAATTTTTACACAATTTGTAACTTTTTAGCATTACGATTTGTAACATTTTCTCTATAATTCATAACATTTTGGGGGGGTGCATATGATATACACCTAAATAAGGGTGGGTATTGTAATCTTTCCCTTTGTTCTCTTGATTAGTTATCAAACGGTATCCAATCAATAGAATTTATATGTGGTTGTAGCGCTTGACGAGATCTACATAATGAACGATTCTGATCATCAATGTGGACCTGATATGGGCCTGAAAAAGGAGCAACCGGACGGATAGCTCCTCTTCCATTACTGGAGAGGAGCCAGATCCTTTCAAATACAAGTTCAGTTTGATGTTCATCCCAACAAATAGAATCGGTCTACCTATTTCATTGATTGCCTGATGTTGGCATCGTTAATGGGACAAATCAAGGCAAATATGTGGGTTGTTGTAGTGGCTGTAACACCACTAGGGGACGGTGTCTTATTTTGGAACCCTAAACCTGTAACCATCAGAATATGGTGGTGAGTATAGAGTAATAGATATGATGGTGAGTATAGAGTAATAGATAGAGTAATTGATAGAGTAATAGACGGAGGGACCTTGTAGGGTGGGGCGTCCTATACCCCTGTAAAGTTGATCCGGACCGCCCATGTCCAAAACCTATAATGGAAAAAGGATGGCTTTTTAACGGCTCAATTAATCCTCCCAAACGGCTCAATTAATCCTCCCAACAGTTGCCAACTTGCCATTACACATCGCAGTGACAAGGACCAACCTTTTTCCCTTTTGGGTAGAAGTGATGATTGTGGTTTCGTTGTCATGCTTTAAACTCCTCAGTCCTAACTATTGGCTGGCTGGCATTAAGGAAAAATCAGCTACCTAGAACAACAATGATTAAATGTTGCAAATTACTACTCCCTCCGTCCTTTTTTTAGTGTCCTGTTTCGTAATTTCAACTTATTAAAAAGACATCATCATTATACTTTTCACATCAATTTTTTCCTCCACTTTCCCTACTTACCTATCATCATTACACTTTTACTCATTAACTTTTCAAAATGGAATCTACTTTTAGGACCAAAATAGACAATGCACCAACTTTACCCACTAACTTTACAAAATGGACACTTATTAAGGGACAGCCCAAAATAAAATACCGGACTCTAAAAAAGGGACGAAGGGAGTACTACGTACTAGCAAAGGGCTAGGGGTTGAGGAAAGAATTTTCAGTACTCCTGGATTGGAATTATGTGTGGCCAGGAGAGCGTTGTTCCGAGACCACTTGAATAGAATGACCGGACAGAGACGTGGACCGGTTTTAATCACAAATCCATGGGGACCAGTTTCAAAATTACTGCTGTCATGGCAAGAGGTACAATATTCACCAATACATGGTGTGCCAACTTGAAATGTCCATTTTACCCTCATTTATATACAATTTAAAACCCTCGCTCTCTCATTTTCCCCCCAATTCTCCTTCGTCTCCCCTTTCAACCTACAGCAACAACCACGACTCGCCCCCACCCCCCCTACACACACACAACTCTATTTTGTTTCGCCCTTCTGCAGATAAAATCCATTTTTGTGCCCAAGTTGAAGATAGGTTTCGATTGTATGTTTTGTTTGCACTCCTTTGTTTATGTTTAACCTTATTTAGCAAATAAATTGACGGGATTAAGCCTAAACCGATTGTTGAACCATTGAACTCAAGTTTTTTTTTTTTTTTTTGTTGAACCATTAAAAAGCAGATTGAAACACCTTTTCTCATATTTCTACGGGAGTTTTCTGTGTAGTATATTTTGTCTATTTTTTTTCTTTTTTTTAACAAAATTTTATCTCGAAGAATGTTGAGTGACCTAAAACATGATTTGATCTGTTGCAATAATATATATGGTCCAAACATATTTTGGATGGAGTCTGATTTAAATTTTGACTTGGTCTTTTGAGAATACTGAATGTTGGCTCAACCAATTTTCCATAGTTCATAGTTGAGAGAAATATGACTTGTTCTGATGCAATAATACATATGGTCCAAACATATATTCAATGGAGTCTGATTCAAATATTAATTTGGTCTTTTGAACATGGCTTGGTCTGGTACAATAATACATATGGTTCAAATATATATTCAATCGAGATTATTCAAATATTGACTTGGTCATTTGAGAATGTTGAATGTTGGCTCAACCAACTTTCCACACTTCATAGTTGACGGAAAACATGACTGGGTCTATTGCAATAATAAATAGGGTCCAAGCATATATTAGATGTAGTCTGATTCAATTATTAACGTGGTTTTTGACCTCAGAGAATGTTGGCTCAACCAACTTTTCACACTTCATAGTTGGCGAAAAAAAAGACTTGGTCTAGTGAAATTATTAATAGGGTCCAAATATATAGCGGATGGAGTCTGATTCAATATTGACTTGGTCATTTGATCTCGTAGAATATGTTGGCTCACCCATTGTTGTCTGACTCATATAGCTAGGGAACGATTGAATAAACACCTTTTCTCATAACTTCGGCCCCCTCTCTCGCTAAACCTCCATATCCTCCTACCTCTCACAACCCTAACCATGAAAATGACCCCTGAATCCCCTCAATCTCAACCAATCTCGCAACGGATCTTCAATTTCTCCAAATATTTCAAAGTTTCAAAGGTTTACATTCAAGAATAAGGTTCTCTCTCTCCCAATTTTGAAATTACCATGTTTCACACAAAATTTCACTTATTTCCACACCAATCTTTCATCTAAACGCCAATTTCTAACACTCCTACACCCACAATCCATATGTATAAGGCCAAAATCACTCACCCCTCTTGAAATTCGAAAATTCCAAGAACACTGTGGATTGAAATGGCTGAATGATTTCCCAATCTCAATCGCAAGATTGGTTTCCTTTATGAGTGACGAAAAGAAAAATCTAAGAACACCGTGGATTGAAATGGGTCTATGAAGAAACAAATCCGAATTCGAAACCAACACGTTGATTTCAACAACCAATTCTGAGGAGATTTGGAGGAGGGTGGTTATGGCGGTGAAGCCATGTTTGTGGAGAGCAAAGTAGCGGTCGGGGGGGGGGGAGGGAGTGGTTTGGGGCGATGGAATTTGCCATTAAAGAGAGAGAGAGAGAGAGAGAGAGAGAGAGAGAGACTTGGTGAGAGATTTCTATGTTGGAGGAAGGAGGGGCAAATGAGTCTTCTCAAGTCATGGCTATTCTGTTATGGATATTATTTTACCAGTTACCATGTACAAGTAAATTGGAAATTGAAGCCCATTAAAGTGGTAATAAAAGCTTCCGTATGTCGCCTGCCGGTGATTCCCTCAAATATTCTATCAAAGTTCACCGTAAGGATATGACAAGATTATCATACCTTAATTTGAAGTAATTACTTGCACCTGCATGGTCCCGAAATGGCGAAACTATGCCTTGTTTGGATTAAGATTTGAATTTTTTTTTTCAACTCAAAAAATACTCATTACTTATACTTCTAATCATTACTCTCCACTCATTATTTCTATCTCAAATTATTATTCTTATTTCTCTCTCTTTCTCTATTAACTCATTACCCCTACTTTCAATTATTATTCTCATAAAAAATTTGTCAAAAACTCATCCAAACATAGCATAAATTCATATTCGAGGGGCATGATTTTTGTTGTACCAAAAATAAAATCCGGAATTGGTTAAATATCCAACTGAATTGTAGCTCAATAAACTAAGATATCACGTTATCCAAGTTAACGTTGGGAGAAAATCTACAATACACATCTCTTAAAAAGATGTATCATATGTATCTATTTTATAGTTCATTTATAACATTTTAGTGTGTTTCGCAACTATTGTTCTAGAATTCATAACCTTTTATTATGATTCATAACATTTTGGTATATCTCGTAACCGTTATACGATTCGTAACTTTTTAACAATATAATTCGTAACATTTTCTTTATAATTCATAACATTTTGGGCTGCATATAATACACGCCCAAATAAAAGGTGTGTATTGTAGTCTTTTTCTGACTTTAGAGCCTTAGATCTAGTTAAGCCAATTGGCTTATTTTTTTGTCATTATTCAAATTTTTTTCGTATTTATTAGTGTTTCGTCAATTTTTTGAGGATTATTACATCGTCAAGACGAAAGGAATCTAAAAAGTAAAAAAGTATAATCGAAATCCAATTTTTTTTTCAATAAAAAGAAAAAAAATTGGCTTATTTTTGTCTTTATTTAAAGAAACTAGGTTTCGATCGTATTTTTTGACTTTTTAGATTCCTCTTATTATGACGATGCAATAATTTTTAAAAAATTGACGAAAAACAAACAAATACGAAATTATTTTGAATAAGAAAAAAAAAAAACCAATTACTCCCTCCGTCCCAAATTGATTGTCCCGTCCGCAAAACGGAGTATTAAAAATAATGCAATTTTTTCAAGAAAAAATTCAAACTTTTTTCACAAATCAAAAATTCTCATTGATATCTAGTAAGTTGTTGAAAAAATTTTGATTTTTTCTTGCAAAAATTGTATTATTTTTAACACTCCGTTTTGCGGACCGGACAATCAATTTAGGACGGAGGGAGTAGCTTGTTTAGCTGAACGGGATGTTAGAGGAGGTGTGCGCATCTGGCTATATATCACATCCTGAGAACCCATGATAAAACAGAGATTGAAAAAAAAAAAGAAGCAGCAGCAGCATAATGACAGCCCAGAACTTGGATTAAATCAAAAACTGAGTTGACTCGTCAAAGTGTACTGGGCCTATGCGGCTATGCTTGTATTTTTTTGTCAACAGGTGAGATTATATCGATATAAGCCCAAGAATCTGTGGAGCTCATTAAATAAAAATTTGACAAAGCCAAAGTGATCATCAAACAAAGCAAAATAAAAAATACTCCGTATACAAGACAATTGATATCTTTCATTTCAACCCAAATATATGTGGGATGGCTCTTTTTCGTATATTCATTCGTGGGAAAAAAAAAAAAGCATTCACTTTTAACAATTTCCCCTAGAGGAGGCTAAATGACAAATTAAGTGAGGTTTAAAACTGGAGTTTGAGCACCATTTCGCTGAACTCTGTTTTCAACTACATATTCATGTCGATGAGAGAAATGAAATAATTAAAAAAAAATTTGATCACAATTTTAAAATTAAAATATCACTAAAGACTAAAATAAGTGATCAAAACAGACCAATTGTTTAGCTTATTTTTTCCGAACTTTTGAAAAATCGATATGTTCCATTTTTTTTTTCGATTTCTCTAATCTTGATGAATTTTAAATTTAAATATTTCGACAAAAACTAACAAAATTCACTTGCAAAAAAAAATAAAAAATCCAACAGTTGAAACTCATAGTGTATGTCACTTCCAATATTGTTTTGCAAATTAACCTGTAATTCATTTACCACACATTGGATTCTAAATCTTGATTCTGCTCTTGAATTAACACAACCAACACTTAAACATAGATTTTAGTTGTTCCTTCTTTGAAAAATTTGTTCGATCGTTAACTTGAAAATCTTATACAGTACGTGTAAAATGCGCTAAACATCCAATTATGAAAAGAGTTCAGCTGTTCCTTCCAATATTTCAGAGACAAAAGTAAGGCCATATATATATAAAAAGAGGTAAAAACTGCATGTGTACATAGAATGCAAAGTAGAACACAAGAAACAACCAATGCTAGCTAGCTATTAACACCACACCGAACACAGTTGTATTTTAGAACCGTTGAATACACATGAATAAACATGCATCGAACGGTTCTAGATGCGAAGTTGTGTTAGTAGACTTTTGTACAACTAACCAATCAGATCCACTAATCAACCTCCTGACCTTAACAACCGTCTGTTTCCTCCACACCACCACCACCACCCCTCTCCTCCACCACCTACGACCCATTCCCCTCCACAGCCGGCATCAAACCCATCTTCTCCCCAGTGGCAGCTGCGGCGGCCTCCGCAGCCGCCAAACCACCTTCAATACCGGCCATCAACGTCGACGCCGAGTCTGAAAACGACGCCCCGCAGCTCTCTTTGTCGCCTACAACCGACGGCAAAAAGCACGGAGAGCTTTCCGACGAGGCCGATGTCTTTATCTCCGAGACAGGAGACGAGTTAATCTCTTTCCAAAGCTGCCGCATTACCTCCTCTACTAACTCTTCTTTTATTGGAACATCGGGAAGCCATTCCCCTTGGTCTTCGTCGTCGAGAAATGCACGCAGTTCTTCCATGATTTTTCCTTTCTAAAATTTTGAGCGAGGAGAGAGAGAGAGAGAGAGAGTCTCAAAGGGATGTCAACTATAAAGATACGGTGTGAATTAGGGCGGCACGAAGTTATAAGTAAGCAGTGACGAAAAAATATCTAATAGCTATTGTTTTATTTAATCATTTCAGATATCCCGATCAGCTTATGCGTATCTATTGCACGGACAACAAATATTTAGATTTATCAAAATTATTAAATAGCCAGATTATCAACATTATTATTTATATTCTTCTCGATATCATTTATCCACCATATTTCACCTTTAATTTTTGAAGACTAACCTACGTAGAATTAAAATGGTACCCAGTCTTGTTTGGTTTGGTAAACTTTTGTATCTTCTTAAATTTGAGTGGACTTTTTATTATAGCTTCAGAGTATTAATGGTATTGGATGATACGTAACGAGAGTTAGTTATTGTAGTAGTTATTATTTTTTACAAATATTTTTTAGCCGGAAGAAACTTTTAGAGTGCCTAAATCAATTGTATCGGCCACAAATAGGTTCGTGAATTGGAACAAACCGTTATGTGATGTAACTGCCTGATACACACGATACTTTTCCAATCTTAGGAGTATATCTTTTATTTTGCTAAGCAAAAAGGATTTATTAATCTTTATAAAGGATTACAAAGATTAAAATAATCAAGGACACACCGGCATAATGGATTTCCAATCTTAGGAGTATATCGGAATATGACATTATCACAAAGTATGGAATCAATATGTATTAATTCATCGTCAAACGTACAATAGAAACGATTTGCTTATAAAAATAAATAAAAAATAGGAAAGATTTGCCAAAAAGGATGAAGCACACGAGTTGACGCCTGAATTTATAATTGGAAAACCTCCGATTGATATTTCACGGAAAAGAATTAATAAGTAAATTATCAAACTTTGGACTTGATGATTCTTGAGCATTAATTTCAATGGTGCTTTTTTTTTTTTTAACAAACTAGCCTTCTTTTTTATTCTTCTTGTTACAACGAATGCTTAATCTCAAATATTTTGACTAATATATTTTTAAAAATTCATTGACCATATATAAAATATTCAATAGCCCTGAAACTTAATTACCATAGCCCAACCTCCTTCTAAGAGCATCTCCAATTGAAGCTGCCAAATCTTAGGTGGAGCTAATAATGGTAATTTTTACCGCAAAAAGCCATTCAACCAAGTTGTCTTTCTTAATGCTAAATACACGTGGATTTGAAGGTAGCCTCTTGTCTATAAAATTGAAGGCAACAACACCTCATGCCATATTACCTTTCCTCCAAAAAAGTTACTTTTGGTTTTTGAAAAAGAGCAGTTTGAGACATTTTTCCTTTAAGAATTGGACAAATGGGTTGAAGAGAGAGGTTTTGATGTCACATCAAAAATGCGAAAAAGATTTTCCGCTTGACCCAAAAAAAAAAGTGCCAAAATGTCCCATAAGTCCAAAAAAAAAATTGGCATCCCAATTTGAAGCTATTGGTTGGAGATGGTCTAACTAGATAGAAGCTCCCAAAAAAAAAAAAAAATGCAAATCTCCTATAAAATTGGGCAAAGTCTTGTATTACGTTATTTTTTTGCATCCCATGAAACTTTTATGGTTGTACCCATTTGGTTAATAGGAACCCGGGACCCATGCTCCATGGGTGTTTGTCCCATCTGGGCCATCCATGTTCGATTGGACAATTGAGATTTGATCGACCGAGGTAAAATCTGATTCGTTTATTATTGAGTATGGACGATGTGGATGGAGTCAACACTCATGTTGTCCGGATCCCGATTTTGGTAAATAGGTACTATTATAAAGCATATCAAATTGGGTTGGTCAGCCGACAGATAGGCCCAAAAGTTTTTCGGCCGTAAGCTGCTTTAATGGGCCAAGATTCTTAGCTATTAGCACTTAGACTGACAGGGTAGATGTACAAACAACTAAACAAGGTAGACGTGACAAGAACACCCACTATATTTTGTTGTATTCATAATCATTCGGTAACTTCTATGGTTTGAGTACTCCACAAAATCTAAGGAACACAAAACACAACTCCGGACACAGTTTTATTCGGAACCGTAGAATACATGTGAGCCCATGTGTATCCAATAATTCCGGACAGAGTTGTCTCTGGAATTATGTTTAAAAGTTGTTCATAGTGTTCCGTCTACCCACACTTTCACTGTGTAGTCTGCCTACTTACAAATCGCGAATCTTTATTTTGACAAGACTTTTCGGTGTACTAAAAATCGGGACAAGTTTCTTATGCACTAGCGTCCTCGATTATAATAAGACCTACTGATCTTGGTTATTTGATTTGAATTGCTTAATATCGGGAGAAGTTTTGGCAGCTAAAAATGGCACTTTGGCGACTAGAAATTTAGTCGTCAAAAGTGATTTTTCTTGTACTGTCCAGTATGTGATTGATACGAATTTTAGGCCACATTGGACATATGTAGCAATGTGATTGCCTCACATTCTATCTTACAATCTCTTTTCAAAATTATTTTACAGGTGCACTCTAGTAATTTCACTCTAATATAGACCCAAAAAAAAAAGTGTAGGTGGAGAAACGAGAAGTGTGGATATATATTTTGCCAATCTAGGGATTAGGTCTCGGATTAGACATTATGTTCTCTTCTTGCTTCTATTAAATCTTTGTATCATCTTCAAAGGTTAATAAAATTTCTTTTTCGCAGTTCAAAAAGAGAGGGGTGTGGATATCAATTAATTTTCAATTTTAATTGCTAAATAAAATTTAAAAACGTATTTATAAAAGAAAAAGAGAGCATAGACCACAAAAGCCTGCTAATAAATTATTTCTATCTACTCCTATCTTTTCTACTTACTAAAAAAAAAAAAACCTTCAAATAAAATTAGTGGCGCAGGGGCTTGCAAATTTCGTCTCTGCGACAATCACCACACCACAGAAGAAAGATATGCACAAACAAGGTAGATGTGACAACAACACTAAACACCCATGATTTTTTTTTTTGGTAAAATATGCTGACACTTACCTCAGATTATTATTATTATTATTATTATTTTTGTAAATTATCTTTCATCGAAAACAATGATCAATTACAATGATCAAAGGAACATTCCCTGAGAAAGATCAAAACAAAAATTGCACAAGGCCTGCCATAAATAAAACCCAGACAAAGGCAGAAACAAACAGCAGCATTAGGAATTCCTTCGGATGTCATCTCTTAGGCTCTGTTTGTTCCGACGTAAAATATTTTATTCATTTTTTACTGTTTGGCTAGATGAATCAAAGTAAAACATTTTCCATCATTGGAGCACAAATGTTTTCCTTTAATTTTTTCGGTAAGTTATTTTTGTTTTCCTCATTTGCTGAAGACGAAACTCAGAGCACTTAGGCCTCGTTTGATAACTGTGATAGATGAGTGGGATTTGTAAGGAGATGAGATTAGGATTGGGATTGATAATGAGAAGGGATTAATAATAAGAAGGGATTGGTAATTTGCATGTTTGGTTGGCACGGGATTAGATGATGGGATTATTAATAATATGTTTGTTTAGGACCGGATTGGATAGGATTAGAATGACAATTTCCGATTTTACCCTCAACCATATAAATATGTAAAAATACAATTAACTGTACTCAATTTTTTTCACCCAAGTCTTTAAATTGAAGACTCAAAAGAATTTTATTATCCAAAAGTAAGCAATTTACATATCTTTTTTTTTGGAAAAAAAATTGCCCAACTCCAATCCACCAAGACCCTCCAAATACCTCTGGTTCTATACGATGATATACAATAATATCATTTTGCCAATTTATCGAAAGTTATCATTTTTTAAAACATATTCATCATTCAAGTAATTCAGTTCCATAATATTTATGTATCGTTGTGTTCATTCTAGAAAATACAAAAATTTTAACAAGTGATAACTTTATCAAGTATTGATCAATCATGCTTCAAAATTTTACTAATTCCACTTCTTTTTTTTTTTTTTTACCAATTCAACTTGAAACTGCAGTTTAGCTTTCAATTATAACCCTTTTTATAATAACATCAAAATGGACTACATAACATTTACTTTTCATTCGTGAACACATTGCATATACTTTCATTTAAAATAAAATAAAAGAAAAGAAGAAAAAAGTCGTACATATGTCAAAGAGAATTGTTCCTAATATTTAAAGTCCTAGTTCATATTCTAAATTAGAGGCTAATATTCATGGGTAATGTAGTCTTTTTAGCCTTAGTCCCATGGGATGGGATTGCCAATACTATGTCCCCCATGGGATGGCCAATCCCACCTAGTGAGAGGATTCCTAATCCCATGGGATTGTGAGTCCTATCCATTTTGCAACACCAAACACGAAAATTAGAGGGCTCACGGGATTATTAATCCCATCCCACCACCTATCACACTTATCAAACATAGCCTTAGTGCCAACCAAATCCAAAGGTGTGTAACCCACAGGTGGAGTCTGGTGAAATTTTGATAACGCAATTGTGTCCAAAATATCATTGCTGCTATAAGATCAAGGCGGATTCCAAGATCTTTATCGTTAAAATCATTGTTTTGGAAAATATTTTTCGCGTGTCAATCAAACACTGTAAAATAAAAGTTTAAAGTTTGTTTTTTAAAAAAAATGTCTTACATGAAAAACATTCTACATTGTAAAATATTTTACGTCGAAACAAACGGAACTTTAATTACACAAATTTTTGTATTTTTCTCTAAACCTACAAACAAGAAATTTAACTTCTTTGATAACGGAGAGAAAACATAATCATAGAGATAAAACCATAAAGAGATACGAGGCGGACAATACGTCAATAAATACAATTGCTCGTCAAATATCGAGATGGATTACACAACAATTAGGCTCGTGGAACTCACCACTAATTTTGTTTTAAAGATTCAAATATCTCTTTTCATAACGTCCTTATCCATCACAAATTCTATTTTAAAGATTCAAATCTCTCAATTTACAATGTGTTATTACCATCTTGAATATTCAAATCTCTCTCTTTATCTTGTCCTGCACTCCTTCTATCATTGCCCCAAACGAACATTAGTTGATTTTTGGTGGTTCTCTCTCTCTCTCTTTTTTTTTTCTGAAGATAATTTTTTTTGTTGGTTGGTTGTATTGGTTCTGTTCCACAATAAAACTTATTTAAATCGTTGAATACGGATCAAACGTTCAGTTCACAGTGCGGATCGCAGAGCATAGCCATTTCCTAAAAAAATAGTATATAAAAATTTAGAAACACAATTTTAGAATACAAATTCGGATACAATTGCGTCCAAAAACCGTAAAATGCATTTGAGTCCGTACGTACAGGGGCGGACCGAGTAAGGAGCACGTGGGGTCACGTGCCCCCACCCCACCCCATCCCTCCCTTTTTTTTATATATAAATTTATAGTTTATTTTTTATGCAAAAATGAATTTTTTTTTCTGGGAAAAATGAGTGGGAGAACAAGAAACTCATATAGAAAACTTGATGGGGAGAACTCATTCCACGCTTGATTTACTTTGTCGTTGTCGGTCGCTCGTCTCTGTGGTTGTTGCCCGTCACCTCACCGTTTTTCTTACCAATCATCAATTAAATTTGGGGCTACGCGGCAAAAGTAACATTTTATTGAGAGAACTTTTAATTTGGAGCTACATAATTTAGGACTTTTTATTCTTTTCTTTTCAGGTTCGTAATATATATCTTGATTGTTTGGAAAAATTAGGCCTTAATTTCTTTACTTGGATTCTACCCAATGAATGAAATTTACAATTCAATTTTCCATAGTTTGTGCCTTGGCGCTTAATTTCGATTTTTGCTTAAGATTATTAGTATAATGTAGCCCCACGTGAAGTAAATCCTGGGTCTGCCACTGCGTATGTACATATCAAACCATTGCAAAGACGATTATATGAAGAATTATTATGAAGTAGTTTTTGTGTCTCTTCTGCCATGGATGTTCCTCAATTTGCTCTGGTTTTTTAAA